>SNQJ01S0068365.1:27831-45582 GCA_010110895.2 Picea sitchensis | reverse complement strand
TTCTTGCATTGGAATGTGTTTCCATAGCCTTGGGTTGCGCATCATTAAATAGGGCGCCCCTCTTAACCAAATTCTGAAACTTGTGACAAGCATTAACTATATTATAGTTCATAGTTGTAACTAACCAAATATAGTGGAAAGTTTGTTAGTGGAGGTTGTTTAATTATTTGCTATAATTGGCAAGTCATGGGTTCCATTCCCCTTGACTGCCATATATTCCGTAGCCTTTTGTTAAATGGATATATATTTACTATATATAATATATAACTTAAAATTCCCCGTGATTTTTTGGGATTATGTTATATGGTTATACGTATTGTTATAACCATATAACATATGGTTATATGCCCCTTGGATANGGAAAGTTGGTTAGTGGAGGTTGTTTAATTATTTTCTATAATTGGCAAGTCATGGGTTCCATTCCCCTTGACTGCCATACATTCCGTAGCCTTTTGTTAAATGGATATATATTTACTATATATAATATATAACTTAAAATTCCCCGTGATTTTTTGGGATTATGTTATATGGTTATACGTATTGTTATAACCATATAACATATGGTTATATGCCCCTTGGATATATACATATTCTTAGCCCTTCCGTGAACATCTATAGGTCATGTGGTATGGCTTTGACTAGGGGCTAGGGCTAATCCCTCAGCCCTTTAGTCACCCAATGAAACCTTTATTACAACTTAAATATATTAATTGTTGTATGTATAATAAGAATCATCGTGTGGCTTGTTTGTATGGGGGCTTTGTTAAGTTTTATGTTATGGAGGTAACTGGTTCGACCTTTGTCAATTTCATAAATTTTAATATACATTGACTTGTATTGGCCAATGGAAGGCTGTCACATGGCACCCTTTCATTGGCTCTCCAATGCTACATGTCAAACCATGATTGAACCAATTGTCTACCACTTGTCAATTTTTCATTCGTCCACCTGGAGGTACAATCTACCCAGTCAACAGTCAATTAGGTGCCACATGTCACCTTTGCAGTGGTGACACGCATCACCTCTTTATTTTCCCAAGTATTTTGACCTTTGACTTTTTTCTAGGTTTGACTGGAACTTTGTCTGCTCATAAATTTTGCATATGAACTACGTTTGATGCACCGTTTACACCATTGGAAAGATAACAATGAGCTCTATGCATTGATGTTTTTTTCTCAATCATTTTATATGGTTGAATTTTGAGCTTTTCTAGACCCCCTGGGACCTCTATGAGCATTCCAGATCCTCCTGGACCTCTATGATCATTCCTTAGATCCTCCTGGATCATATATGTTGATGAGATGGACATTCCATAAGTCAATTGCCTATAGATCATATTGTATCAAATCCTGAGTTTGAAAAACATGGTGAAAAACCTATATGTTAAACACCTAGAAGCATTACTAGAAGGCCTAGAGAGGAGTAGAAAACCAATAATGGCTGGACTTCTCATGGAGAACATGACCAAGATCACTCGAAAGTCAAGTTTACTCAGTTGAAGCAAAGCATTGTTGCATTGATAAAGATGGTAACACAATTGTTGGTAATGAAGGGTGAAGAAGGATACTCAACAAAGGTCAGGCATGAAGAACACAAGGCTAACCCATAATATTCCAAAGGCAAGAAGCTTGAAAACTTAGGTAATGACAACATTCTTTCTTCATCTTCCAATATTCCTTTTAAAGTTGAAGTGACGCTTGAAATACCAATGTATGATGAAAAAATTAATGTGGAAATATTGAATAGTTGGTTGAAACAATTGGAGGTTTATTTGGCCTTTATCAAATTAATGAAGCACAACAAATTTCTTCTGCCCATTTGAAGATGACTAGACATGCCCTATTCTAGTGGGATATCTATGTGGATGCATTATGATAGGCAATAATCCCATGGTTTTTAAATGGAAGGACTTCAATCCATAGTTTAAATAAGGATTCTACCCAATATGCTATGAAGAGGAGCAACTCATGAAATGGTACTTTTGGTAAGAATAGGGACAAGGGGTACAAGAATACACTTCTAAATTTAGGAAACAATCCATCATGATGGGTATCTCTTTGGAAGAGTTGTAGTGGTGAAGTATGTTGGAGGCCTATTCAACCATATACAAAAGCCATTGCGACATCTTAGTGTGAAAAGTAATGATGAGGAAAGGAAGAAATCTCTCTACATTGAGTTGGACTCCAAGAATGAGTAGTGACAAAAGGTCCAAGAAGAGACAAGCAAGACAAAATGCAAGAAGATTGGAGTGACATCCCAAAAAAGGAGGGATCATAATAGGCATTGCAAGCATTATGATATAGATGGGCACACAAATGAGAATTGCTAGAAACTCCATCCATAATTTCATCCAAAGTGGCACGAATGCAAGAAATCCACAAATAAAACTACCAAGATAAAAGACATAGTGGTAGAAAGCACCTATGATGTGGATGAAACCATAGCCTATACCACATTGCAACAACCAATAGAAAGTGGAGACATGAATGTACTATTCCAAATCAAAGTTCAAGTGAAGAATCAAAAGGTAAAGACTTTGTTTGATAGTGGTTCTTAATATAATTTGGTTTTTGAATCCTTAGTAGATGATTTTGATCTAGGAAATCATGATCTAGTACAATCATGTTCATTAGATTGGATTCTAGAGAAATCTACCCTAAGGATCATGTTGACACAGAAAAATGTCCAAATGCCAACAAAGAGAGGATTTCTCCATGACAAGTCCCAAATAGACTTGCTCTCCTTTAGTATGACAATCTCCAATAATATATAGGCATAATTGCCACTAACTAAATAAATTGCTCTTCCAATAAAGACTTGCTAATTTAAATTATTCTAAATCCTAAATACAATTCTAATTTAATATGTGGATGCAATCCTATTCTAACCCAAACACAAGATAAAAAGGATGAATTACTTGTGAAAATGAATTCATGCTACAAACCAGTATATCATACAATCAATGCAATAGAGATAATAAATAAGAAATTATCAAACTGGTTGCATGTCAATACAATCTCGTGACACCTCCAAGTAACACTATCGCAGTGATCTCATGGCACACTCCTCGATCTGGTGGCACTCTTCGCTTTACAATCTCATGGTTAAACCACTACGATCTCTGCAATACACTGCGATCTCATGGTACCCCTCCGCCATTTTCATAGGATTTCACAGTACCACCTTTATCCTCAGCGATTTGTTTGCACATCGGTCCACTCCAGCAATCACGTGCACCTTTTTTTCTGCGATCTAGTGTAACTTTTATTTGCGAGCTCCGCCATTTTCATAGGATTTCACAGTACCACCTTTATCCTCAGCGATTTGGTTGCACATCTGGTCCACTCCAGCAATCACGTGCACCTTTTTTCTGCGAGCTCGGGATACCAATCCTCAACGATCTCTGGAATTCAGTTAGTGATTTCGTAGCACCATTCTCCTTTCCAATCTCATGGGAGATCTCCACGATCTCCCATGAGAAACCAAGCATTCTACTCTTACCAAAATAATGCATCACCAAAAGACTCAAAATCAAGGGAGTGAAGAGGATAATAATACCATCATTAGAAGATAATAAACTATACAACCATAGGAACCCAAACTCGCACTTAGAAACCAAAAGTCGTGAAATAGGGAGTAGTTTCAAAGTTGAATGGGGGAGCTTTATTTTTGCTAAAAAAATGAAGGGGTAGTTGTTGAGGGCATCAATAGATCATCAAGAGATGCAAAATCAGTTTTTCCATCAACATTGATTATGTAAATTAAGTGGAATTTCAAATTACACCACTATATGTTTGTGATGTGATGATTGGAAACCTATACCTATGGAAAAGGGATGTGACTTTCTATAGGATAGAGAAAAAATATTTCTTGGTTAAAGGTGGTCAGGCCTACATCATCAAAGCACTAGGACAACCCATACCTATGGGATAGGGATGTGACTTTCTATAGGATAGAGAAAAAAATATTATTTTGGTTAAAAGGTGTATCTAGCCTACATCATCAAAAGCAATCTCTATTGGGGAGAGTAAAAACATCCTAATAGAAATGGAACAAGGTAATTGGGCAACCTATGAATAGAGTGAACAAGAAGCAAGTTTTCTTTGTAATTGATGGAGTAGTGGACTTTGAGAGATGAGTGGAGACCATGTACTTCCATATCCTCCAAAAATCAACTTTTTTAGACCAAAGTCCTCCTAATGGGTATGCTGGATCTAAAACTAGAAAGCAAAAAACTTTGAATGGAGCTCAGTAATGGCTCAATAATGAATAATACTCAACAAAATCAAAACTTTGGCTATGAAGTGAAACTTGATGCTATGGGTTGATGACAAGGCTTGAGGACGTGGTTGGCAGTGTGAAGGGCCCCACGCTTGTCTAGTCTACTACCACTTGACTTCAAAGTGCTACATATCCAAGGAAAGAAAAATAATAATTAAAAGGATCCAAAAATTGAAAGAAGAAAAAGACAAGGACAAATGAATCATGAACTAGATTTCTATTAATAAGAGGACAAAGGAGGAAGAGCACTAGAGTCAAGAAGTTGAAGAGTTGGGGATGCTTAGAATTCTAGCAACTCCGAGTAAGCTAATTCAACATATAAACCTTTGCACAACATTGGATAAGGGATTCTTTGGCAAAGAAGAGAGGGATTACATGAGAAGTCTTTAATATTGTAATCTATAGAAGCTCTAGAGAGCCAAAATATAATTGTAATTCTACAATGGTTGAGAAAATAAGGTTGAGTAAAGTCATTCAATGTTGGTTTTCACATTTGAGTTTCTAGGGCAAATCTACGTGTCTATGATTGAATGTGTAATTGTGGTTTTATGTGAAATTGCTATAGTTTTTTTTTATTTTTTGTATGTATTATTAGTTTTGGGTTGACTAATTCCCCACAACACCCAAAATCAATGTGATTTTTGAGTTGGGTTTAATGTATTTTTGGTTCATTGTTTAACCATATTCCTATAGCCAACAAAACGTTTTTGGTTTCAATAAATTCTATGTAATAGTCCAATTGACAGTGCACTATGTTTATAATTGATAATTGTGTTAACAATTTGCTAGACTTGCACCTAGAACACTATTTCCCATTGGCTTGATCAATAGTATGAGGTGTGGCTTATGCATTGTGCATTCACATGTAACAGGCAACAAATTCTTTGATTAAATGGTTAAGAGAATTACCCATGGTCTATTGTTGTCAAGAATGAATATCACTTACCTACAACTAGACTATTCCCATGCCATAAACATTGAATTATACCTTTAGTTGTCTTTTGTAGTGGTCCAAGCCAATAAACTCCAATGCTTCCACACACAATGAGCTCCCAGTTATGCATTGTTGACATCTTCCAATTACCTGCATGTAGAGATCTCAATTGTGTGTTAGTTGACTCCTTCATGTTACCCACATGTAAACATATATGTCTATATCATATTGGCATATCAGAAATGATGACAAAAAATGTTCTTTCTCATGTTAATACTTGAAGGTATATCGTGCCTACTTCCAGTGAGAAGAGATTTCAATATCAATGTCTATGTTTTTCTTTTGTATGGGATGTGTTATTATCATATATGGAGGGTGTTATTAAGTTGTCATAAAAATGGTCTAGAGGGCATTGTATAATTGGCATAACAAATTTGAAGTTTTGGATTTGACATTTAAGCAAGAAGAGTGTTATGATCTTGCACACTAAGATATTTGGAGTGCATTAAATTTTATTGGCAATTGAGCATCCTCACCACATTTATTGGCCATCTAATTGATGTTTTGTATGTATTTTTTGTTGAAGGTGCTAAAAATGACATCAATGCTGCACCAAAGGTCCCCAAAAGTTTGTACCCATAGTTTACCATGAGGTATTGAGATTCCTCCAACTGATTTTTTTTGTTAATATTCATGTTGAATAATATGTTGTTTGTGTGTGATGGATTTAAACATTGAACTCTCTTGGGTTAATGTGTGGGTAAGATTACTCCAAAGTATGCCATTGAGGCTTAAGTTAAGGATGCCTAAGAGCCTTAAGTTAAGGATGCATAAGAGCCTTACAACTAGATTCATATGGTTACCAAGAAGCTAACTAAAGGATTCTTCCCATTCACCTTCAAGGAAGATTGACATGCTTGTGAGGTGTTCATGTTGGACCCCTGGATGTATCATAAGACCCTTCTGGTATTGTTTGAGTGGTATGAAATTTTATTGGTGGACGAAACCCCTCAACTTTATTGTCCCATTTGGTTTGAGTTCTTGGGTCTCCGAATGCAATACTTGGAATTACTTTGATACATTTAGGATCCCCTTAGGTAGATTATTTGATACAATCCCTAAAACAAATTTAACCATAAACCTCAAAAACATGTTTGTATTTAAGTCAACATGTCTTAAAACCTACAAAGCAATTTTTTATCTAGTTTCGTCCAAAATTTATCCATCAGGATGTTACATTTTTTTTTTCATTTTTAGAGACTAAACCATAGGATTGGTGATTTCCCCTTGTTGGATAAGGCCAATTTTCTAGTGGCCCATCCTAATGTTTTTTTTTTTGACGAAAATGGTTATGGATTATATTAAAAGGGTGGACTGGCCACAGATTCAGTTACAAAATAGGCCTCGAATTTCTTCGGCCTTTCCTTCTGAAAATCCCTTCTAAATCTACAGCTATAGACTTTAATTCTGATCTAAGATTTTGTAAACCTTCATTAGGTACAGAGTTATTTACAACAATGGCTTCTATACAAAATGCCATTTTGCTGAAAAGATCTTGCTGACATTCTGCTAGTGAGCTGGTTTAGTTCATGGGGTCTTGTTTCCAGTCGTTGTTTAGCTGAGCCATCTTTGCTTCCAACTGATCTATTCGTTCTTCAAATTCCTGTTGAGGATTCTTTAGTTCCTTGCGTAGCTTATCCAACTCCTCTGTAAACCCAAGCTTTGCAGTGGTAATATCCTCCTCCAGTGTCTCCATTCTTCTTCCAGCCTCTGAGTCCAAGTTCTCTAGAAAGTCCAGCTGATACTGGAGTAGTTGCTTGAGATTTTCCAATGATTTATCCATTTCCTTGAGCCTCTCTTCCGTGCTTGGTTTGCTGGTCGAAGGTGAAGCCATTTCTGATCGTGCCCCCTTTCTTCTTGCTCCTTGCTCTTTTATGGTGGAACTTTACGCCCTCTCTGTCCTGGATAGACTTGCGAACTCACCTTGGAACTGGAATGAGAAGGGAAGTTCTCCCTCTTTTTAATTCCGTCTTCATGCCTTTCCATCATTGCCCTTTGAAATGCAGGATTTGTGGGGGATGGGCGCGTGGATATATTGTCTCCCCCATATCTGAAACACTCCTTCTCATGGTACTGATATGTCCCTCTCATCCAACCGATTACTCTGACGCGATCTGGTCTTAAAGATTCCCCTGATTTCCTGCCTGCTGACAAATCTTGCGTTTGAGTATGATAGAGAGAATGGATCAGATATCAAGGGAGTGCCACGCTAACTATCACTTTGTTCACTTTTAGTACCCCCAGCTCCAGCAACGTGCCTCTATTGGCTTCCTTGTCCACCTCCCCATTCAAATCCCTTAACACATGAAAGAGTTTATAAGATTTGAAACTCCTTAGAATGAGGTGTATCTTGTCGAGAAGGTTATTTAGAATTGCGCTTTGAGTCTTTGAGTGGCTAATTATGGCCTGTATAATCACTTTGGAGTCACCAATTATTATCAAGTCATTGATTCTATGTTTTATTGCTTGGAGTAGTCCTTGCCAGAGAGCCATGGCCTCAACTCTGTTGTTGGACTCTATTCCTAAGCCCAATGCGAAGTGTATTGTTGTAGCCTCAGTGAGATTTTCAATTATCCCCCCTTCCCCAGCTGGGCCTGGGTTTCCTTTCGAGGCCCTGTCAAAGAATAGGATAGGGACGTTTATTCCGCTTTTCCAATTGGCAAAATCCTGCTTGTCTTTCCTGATCTCCCAATCTTCTTTGACTAGATTGCTTGCTTTCCTGCCTGCGTGACATTGTATCTTGAACTGGATTAGCCAACGTTCCTCTTCTTCTTCCATCGTATGGTTCTTGTTTGTAGTGCAGAGATAAGGAGATGATCCACCAAATAGAGCTTGAATTTTGGTGACGACTATGGCTGCACTTCGTTGGCTGTCTCAGAAGATTCAATTGTTCCTTTCTATCCAAAGGTTCCACAGGATAAAATTTGGAAGTACTTTCCACATCGAGAAGGCATGGTTTTTTCCTTTTCCAGCGAAAGGGTAGAAAGAGTCCCAAAGGAGAAGGAGACTTCTTAAATCAGGGGGGAGATTGAGGGCATTTTGGGTACCCGTTGCCAGCATCCAGACTTCCTTTGAGAAAACACAGTTTAGGAGAAGGTGATCTATGGTTTCTTCTGCAATTAGACATAAGGGACACCTGTAGGGCCCTTCCCATCCACGTCTTCTGAGGTTCTCCCTTGTTTGGATTCTCTTGTGCGCCAGTGTCCAAATGAAGAGGTCAATTTTTGGAATTGATTTGGACTGCAAGATTGTCGGATTAGGCATAGCACTGGGGACGCTGTTGAAGAGTTGGTAGCCTTCTACAGTGGTGTAGGCCTTTGCTTTCCTTCCCCAGCCTCTTTCATCTTTACCTTTCTTTTTTAAAGGGGCCTTCCCTTGAAGACAACTTAGGAGGGCATGCCAGTCTCGATCTAGATCAGTAGGTCTGTTTGGCACTCCCCACCCTTTCCAAGTCTGAAGCTTGTCTTCCCCCCAAATTGAGATGTCAGAGAGAGTCACAATGTTTTGACTGTCCATCCAGTCTTTGAGGCAATGTAGGTCCTATCGCATCTCTAGGGGTGGGTCTCCCATAATTGAGTCTTTCCAGATTCTGATTTTCTTACCATTTCTTGGCACCCATGTGAGGTGAGGGCTGAAGTGAGGAAGAGCCTTTTTGCAGAGTGTGAAGATAGGGGAGCCTTTCGTTTCTTTGCATGGAAACTCTAAGCTTCGATCCCTGGGCCCCCTAAAGTATTTCCTCCATAGCGCTAGTTTGCTCCAAGATGGTTTTCCAGTGACCATCTTTCAAAGCAGCTTTGCCCCCAAAGCCAGATTTTGAGTTTTGGTTTTTTTAAAGTTAAGTCCCCCTTCCAGGAAGGGCTTTGAAGTTTTTTCCCAACTTATCAAGTGTAGTTTTCTCTGTGCCTGCCTTCCTCCTTCCCACAAGAAGCTCCTTTGAAAAGCTTCAAATTTTTGAATGACGGTGGCAGGGGCTAATAGCAGCAAGCTCTGGTAGATGGGGATGCTGGTCACCACATATTTTATCAGAACTGCCTTCCCTGCTAAATTTAACCAGTTCGCCCCCCAAGAGGAAAATTTATTTTTTAGTTTGTCTACCAGATGGTTCCAGTGAGAGGCTCTTGGGGCATATTTAAAAATGGGGATTCCCAAGTATTTAAAGGACTCCCAATTAGTATGCCCTTCCATCCCTAGAACTCTTGTGATTCCCATCATCTCATTTGGCGTGATATTCCATCCGTAGATTTTACTCTTGGCCTGGCTTATTTCACTTCCAGAGACTGCAGCATAAGCGTCCAACTCTTCCTTAAACTTTTTCACTATTATTGGACTTGCTCCTCCCAACAGCAGTGTGTCATCCGCAAATTGTGCATGGTTTATATCTTTCACCCCTTGCATGATTCTTAGCCCCTGGAGATTTTTGTGAACTTGGGAGTTTTCCAGCTGATAGTTTAGGACTGATGCTTGGATTGCATAGAGCAGGGGCGAGAGGGGGCACCCTTGTCTTAAACCCCTGGAGGCTTTGAAGAATTTTGTTGCTTTCCCATTCACCAACGGGGCTATCCATGGTGTTCCGATACAAGCTTTTATCCAGTTTACAAAGGTCGAATCAAAACCAAAATTTCTCATGACTTCAAATAAAAATTCATGTCTGACTCTATCAAAGGCATTAGCGAGATCCAGTTTAATGATCATACCTTTGTCTTTCCTTCAGACACTTGAGTGAAGGGCCTCTTGAACAAGGATGATATTATCGGCAATATTCCTTCCTTTGACGAAGCCGCCTTGATTTTCCGGAACAATGAGAGGGAGGATTGCCTTGAGTCGATTGGCTATAACTTTGGTGAGAATTTTATAGCTAGTGTTGCACAAGGAGATTGGCCTGAAGCGGTTGAATGAGACTGCTCCTTTCTCCTTCAGGATGAGTGACAAGAAGGACGAATTGGTGCTTCCCCCTAGCTTGTTGCTCTGCTGCGATTTTTTAACCATTTTGGTTAGATCCTTTTTGATTATATCTCAGCATTGCTGATAGAATCTGGCAGTGAACCCATCCGACCCAGGGGCCTTGTCTGGGTTCATCTGATCCAGGGCCTCCTTTATCTCTTGCTGCGATACCTCCCTTGTCAATTTGTTGTTGATATCCTCATTTATTAGGCCTGGGATGATGGAGAGAGGATACATCTGCGAGTCAATTTCTGTCCCTTGTGGCTCTGTGTAGAGCGTCTCAAAGGCTTCAAAGGCTGCTTGTTTTATGCCCTCTGGATCTGCAATTGTTTTATTTTGGACTTGGATTTCTGTAACTGCCTTGTATTGTTTCCTTGCCTCTGCTTGCTTATGGAAATAGCTTGTGTTTTTGTCTCCTTCTTTCAGCCATAGGCTTTTGGATTTTTGCCTCCAGTAACTTTCCTCCTCTCTACAGGCTTTGTGCCATTGTCTTTGAAGGCTGTCTTCCTATTGCAAGGCTTTTGGCATGACCTCATGGTGTTCCATTTCTAGCTGGTGGCTCTCGAGCTGCATTTGGGCTGCTATGCACATGGCTATTGGACTTGGTTGGCTCTTTGCCCATAACTTTAGGGCTCTTTTTAGCCTTCTAAGTTTTTCCTCCCATACATAAAAGGCTGAGCCATTAACAGCGCTGGTGCATGTTTTGGAAACTATATCCAGAAAGTCTTTGTCTTGGATCCAAGTCAGGTTGAATATGAAAGGGATGGGTCCTCTGACTTGGTATTTTTTAATTTCTAGACGAATAGGCTTGTGATCTGATACACTGTGGGGTAGAATTTCTGCATTTGCTGTGAGTCCTAGTAGCATAAGGGAGCTTTGTACTAAAAATCTGTCCAGTCTGGCTGCTATGTGCCCAGGACCGATCCTCTTATTGGTCCACATGTAAAGTCCTTTGGCCGGTTTAATGTCTAGGAGGTCCCAGGCTGAGGCTAGATCCTCTACCCATTCTCTAGCTGGATCCCTCACTATGGAACCCCCTCTTTTTTCCTCCTGATCTAAAGTTACATTCAGATCCCCACCAAGAATGATATTGTTGAGATCATTTTGCTAAAGGTAGTCCTGTAGGGACTCCCAATATTGTTTTTTTTCCCCTAGATGTTGCGACACATAAATATTAAAGACGCTTACCTGGTAACTCGAGTCTTTATGAAGGAGTTTAGTGTGAATCCAGTGCATGCATGTGTCAGAGCTAATCATGTCTATTTTGGAGGCGTTCCACAGAGTGCAGAGTCCTCCTGAGGCACCTCTGGCATTTTTCAGCTATTCCTTGGCTTCCTTTCCAAACGTTCAACAAAGTTTTAAGTGAGTCTTGCTGGCTCATCTTGGTCTCTTGGAGTAGGAGGATGTTTGCTTTCGAAGCTTTTATAATATCCTTGAGCGCTTCTTCCTTCCTTTTGCTTCCCATTCCCATACAATTCTAGGAGGTTAGGATCATTATAAACCTTGGGGGGAAGATTGGTCTCCTTGGGAGGCTTTGGCTTGCTTTATTGTATGTCGAACGCTGATCAGTTGCTTGATGGTCGGTTATGATCCATTGAGGACATCTTTATAGGTTTCCTGGTCTCTTTCCTCTTTTTTGGTTTTCCTACCTCTCCCTGTTTTCTTTGGAGTGACCCAAGCCTCGTTTGCATCTCCTGAATCACTGCCTATTGAGATCTCCCCTTCCTCTTTCTTCTGACTGCCTTCCAACCTTTGGGGGGAGTTATTTTGCGTCCCTTCTTATTCTGCTGGTTGGTTCCCTTTGTCTTCGAAGTTCTAGTTTCCTTTTGCTCCTTCTTGTGCAATTTTACTTGGATCTAGTTCCTCTCCATCGACTTCTTTTGCCAGAATGCTGAAGCTGTTCTCAGTTTCCTTGGTTCCTGAAGTTTTGGCATGCAGTGGGGCTGTCTGTTCGTTTCTTGGTCCTTCCGCTTTGGATTTCCCCTTCCGGGCATGTTTCCAGCCTTCCTCCCCTTCTTTCTCTGTGGGAGGGTTCTTTGGACAGTTCCTTTGGAAGTGGCCGTATTCGTGACAACCTCTGCACTTGAACAAGAGATGTTCATAATCCAACTTTTGAAAGTGGTGCCAGTCCCCAACTTTTATCTTTATTGCCTCGGGTAGACCTATTTCCAGATCAACCTCCACACAGATCCACGCGTAGGATTACTGGTCTCTAGGCTCTGCACGGTCAATGTAGCGCCCCAATCCATTCCCAATTGCTTGAAGCGAGGTTGGGTTCCAACAATCTATCGACAGGTTTGAGAGTCTTACCCAGACAGGGACGTCCTTGGGAACTTCTAAAACAGGGTCAAATCTTGGGGTCCATTAGTTTAGGTAGAGTCCTTGGGCACCCATGAAGTATGGACCATTTCTGAAGATCAGATTTCTATCCTCTTGAGAGATAAATTCGAAAATGAAGTATCCTCTCCCTACCGCATAGCACGTAACACTATTTGTGATCATCAGTCTCCCGTTTCGCTGTATCTAGTTGTCTGTGGATCTGGTTGAGGGCCAGAGTCCCATGAACTGACCTACAAGTCCTCGTTCAGAAAGAGAAAGGGCTACTTTCATTGGAAGTTTGGGCGACAAATCAATCTCTGGAATAGCGTCGAGTTTCTTGACAAAGCTTGGGGGCGCTGAGGAGGTCGTCTTCATGTTGCAAGATGCAACCGGTTTTTGGAAGGAGGTGGAAGGAGAAGGATGGGGCGGCGACTCCCCTCCTTGAGATTCCATGGCGGTGCTCGAGTGAACCCTAGGCTTCTTTACCAGGGTGCAGGCTCAGGGAGTTTTTTCGCGGCTTCCACTACTCAATTCAAGGCATTTCGGCCCATCCTAATGTTACCCTTAATAATAAGTTTTAAAAGGCTTCAGCCTCTACTAACATTGAAGGTAGGATACATGTGGTTAGGTAACAAAGGGAATGTTGCTTCAAGGATTTCTTGAGATTCCATGAAGGTACTGTGAGTGAACTTGAAGCTCTTCACTGTGAGTGCCTTTTCAAGCCCACCACTGGCATTCATCCCACACCCTAATGTTCTCACTGCACAATGTGACAATGCAAGCTGGGCAATGAAGGAATGTTTCGGGTTGATTTCCCTGAGAAGATAATTGGTGTTTGGTCATCTCAAATAAAATCCTATAGATGTAGTAGCGAGTAAACGACTCACTAGATCCTCTTCAGTTACATCTTCCAATGTGGTTTTGGTTTGGGGAGGGGTGACGAAGGGTCCCTCCCTATATCCTCCTCTAAGATTAGACATGTTGATTGTAGTGGTAGCATCGAACAAGTATATCCACAAAAGTCTATGTGTGTAGACATGTGGAAATCGTTCAAAGCCTTCTACTCTTGGATTTACTTTATTTAAAGGAATTATTAAAGTAATTTTTTTTTATTAATTAATTGTGTAATTAGTTAATTGATTTACTTAAGGAAAGTTCTAAAAGTAATTATCATGTTTCTAAATCTCAAGTGCTTGTGAGAATTAATCTCAACCGTCAATCACTTTCGAGATTATAAATCACGATTATAAAAGCAAGGATAGGGTGAAAGAGAATGAGATTTGACACTAGTGTTGAGGGAGTTGACATAGAGTATTGGATCATGAAGGAATATGGTTCAATATCTTATATAGGTGGAGAAGGACTTCCATCTAGAGATTAGGTCAAGGAGAAGAGAGAACAAAGGAAACACAGACGGGGTTCAGTCAAGTGAAGTCACAGGGAAGTGTCACGTCATATGAAGCTTGTCATACATGATTTATGTACATGCACATGGGTTTCATTGGAGAAAATCACATACATACATGGGTTTTGTGAAGGAAAATTGTGCACACCTCGAAAAACATACAGTTTTGGGTTGTACAACATATCATATTTTGCTAGGTTTGTCTGCAATTGTATTTCTCTCAGTGGGCCATTATCCCTATTACGGGAGCCCTAATTTTAGCATAATAAAATCAATCTCTATACTGGTTTTCCCTTTGGGGTTTTTCCATGGGTATCTACCAAAAAATATTGGTGTTTATATGTGCATGATTTGGTTTCAATTTTTTCTTCCACTAGATTTATTGAGTTGAATTTTTCAACAATGTATTTTTGTTTTGTGAGCTACTAATTTGATTGTGGTAAGGAAATAACTAGATAGAAAAGTACTTAGGTGTTAGAGTAAGAGAGAATTTTCAGCATGGTATCAGAGCACATGCTCTGAGGGGAAGCCAGATCTAAGATCCATAACCAACAGGAAAAAATCGAAGGACGTATTTCAGAGGAATAGTTGTACTGAGGAAAAACTAAGTTTTTAAAGGCTTAATAGGGTGTACGCGGGCCACATAAAGCACAGTCGCGTATATATGTGAGTTGTAGAGTTGAAATTCACATACATATTCGGGCTACAGTGAGAAAAAAGGCATACATACAAAGACTCTAGTTGTGACAGTCACGTACAAGCTAGTACATGTGTTACGCATCAAAATGTCACACTTAAGTGTCACATCTATCTACACTTGAGTGTCACAAAGTGTCGCAAAGTGTTGTAAAGTGTGATACACCTTATTAAGTGTCTCATGCACTTTGTGAAGTGTCATATGCACCTTACTAAGTGTCACATGCACTTTGCTAAGTGTCGCCACCATTTTTCATAATCCCTAAACCATGGTGAATCAATAAACATTGAGAAAATGTTGAAACCTAACAACTTTCCCTAAGCTTTGGACCTTGTTTGACAACTAACGCCCCCTTCCCATGCATAGGGAGCGTTAATGCTCCCTAATGAACTGTGGGGGTTCGGGGAGCATTACTAATGCTTTGTGGCCAGTTATGGGGGAGAGTTAGTGAAGTTAGAGTAGTTCCACCTCTTTCTAAGGGAAAATCCCAGGATGTTTTGGTATGGTTTTGGTCAAAGGATGAATCACACTATAAAGAACCATTCTGGTTCTTACGATGGACATCCATCATAAATGGAATAAATAATTGTAACCCATACTGGACAATAAATATATTGAATAAGAATGTATATAATGAGATAAAATAGATAATATATGATGAATAGATGTAAAATGAGAGTGCCAAATATATAGAGAACCTAAAGTCACATATGGTGACTGTTAGCTCTCTAAGAGTCACCCCCAGACTGGAAATGGGAGTAATATTGGTAACATACAAATCTATTTTTAATGAGTATAATTTTCAAATAATAGGTTTATATCATGGATCGACAAGACTTGAAAGAAAGGAAAAGATAATAGAGGTCACTGCAAATCAATGATGGACCATTAGGTAATGGATTCATAAGTATTCTGCTCATTGAAGGCATTAAAGCTACCTATTAGGAAAATTATTTGTTTAATGATGAGGAGAATGAACATTCACTAAGAAAAGATCCTCTTTGCAAAGATAATTTAGATGTGCTTGAATAGTAAACTATGATAGATGGGCAATTTTACAAATCTAATCTACATACTAAAATAAGAATATGTTGCAGGAAAACTAGAAAAAATGCCCAAAATCTCAAGCCAATGAAGATGAAGTCTCGAATTTGTTTTGAATCTGGAAACACCTGTCACTTTCATGCTCAAAAAATGAGGACAAAGATGCCAACGGTGCCATGATCGTATCCTTGAACTATGAAGATATTCTTAACTGATGCCATTCTTTGTGTGCTTTGATGAATATATTATGTTTTATTTATGCTTCTTGAATGTAGGGACGATGGCTTCTACACTTGGACATTCTGTTCTCGTCGCTCCTTCTTTACATTAATGATTTGGAATAAGCTCCTTCACATCGGGCAAGAAGTGGCAGTTGGTTGTGCGAGAGCTATCCCATATGCATTGGGTTTATAACAACTTCAATACTTTATATACCCAAGTATAGTATATTACTTTCGACGCGTAGAGAAATATGAAAGCCCCCCGTGGGCTCCTCCTCCATGTGGCTTGGCACTTTTTCTCGACTTTGGCGCTTTATGTTGTGTTGGGTGCTTATATTGATAGCTCGTGCACTTGTCTTTAGTGCTTAGTCGACTTGATAATTGGATATTGGGCCTATGGGCCCTATAATTTTGGTCATTTGAAGAAAATTTTCCCAATAGATAATAGAAGATTTTTCTTTTTACGAAAACAAATAAAAACCAATTTTTTTGTTTTTGTTTTTGTTTTGCAAAAATCATAGACTCAAGGATTTAAGGAAAAAAACAATTTGATTTTCAAATGAAAGCAAAGGAGCTCAATGCTAAACATGGATTTAAGATAAGTATGTAACTTTTATGATAAGAACTAAGTCACCTTCCTAGATGGATTTGAAATCAATCTAAGAAGCATTTTGAAATCTTAGGAGACTCATAACAAAGGGTAAGAGGCTAGCAAGATTTTGTAAATTTGGTAGAGTATGATATGAATTGTGATGTTTTGTAATATAGATCAAGAGAACAAATATCACGGGGTTTCTGGCAAAAATAATTAGTGAGAGCTTATCATAATTGGAGGAGTTTGGAGGTTTTTGGGTCTTGGCCAAGTATTTGAGAATTTGGAAAATCTGGCTAAGGAGTCAAAATTTTAATGGTGTGCCTTTGAGCGCTAACATTTGGCTCCAACTAGGATGGAGACCTCCCTGTGAGTCTCCAAGAACCTTGTAGTGTCCCCAAGGCCGAGCCCCATTGTAAACCATGTTCTGAAAGGAATTGTGATTATGTTTTATAGGCTGGTGAGCCAAGTTCTTATAAGCTGGAGGCTTATGTGTTTGTTAGGCCAGGGAGCCTAAGTGTTGAAGGCCAGGAGCCTGTTGTTGTATATGTAATCAGAACAATTAATAAAATATAAACACCTCCACGTGAAGACCGACCACGATGAATGAGTGAAGGGGGACTGAGCATCCACAGAGTGGGCAAGGAATTAGGGGCTGGAAGGTGGGAAAGGGGCTAAGTGTTGAGCCTGGGGGCTAAGACTAGGGGGATTAAGCCTGGGAATAATATTTTTGATCCAGGTGGATATCGGGGGCCACCCACCTTTTCCAAATGGCTCAAAACAATTTTCTGGCCATTTTGGCAATTTACTATTTTTAGTAGGTTTTCACTTCCGGGGCCATTTTGAGGGCCTAAATGAAGTTTTTTCGAGATCAAGGTTCTCAATGATAGCCAAAGGAATATTGAGCCCCCAAAATTATTCTCCTCGACAATACCTTTCCAACGAGCTATCACACGCCTAAAACGGAGATCTTATGCAAAAGTTACGACCCCGGGAAGTTGATGCACCAACTTACCCAAACGGGGCCCACATGACTTTTGGTGCTTCATCTCCTAGGGTTAGGTTTTTGGATTTCTAGGACTTTTGGCATTCTCGATTATTGTAAAAAGGCCTCCAGAGCCTCATTGTAACCATATTCTTGCGAATGCGAGTAGTCGTCACATCTCTTCTCAGAGATAAGCTGCCACCATTCTAGCAAGTCTTTCACTCTGTATTTTTACAGTCTCTGTACATTTATTTCATTAATAGAAATCGTGT
>SNQJ01S0068365.1:0-20791 GCA_010110895.2 Picea sitchensis | reverse complement strand
ATACATGCTTGCATTACCTGCATCTATGACTGTACATAATGTGTTTCATGTTTCACTACTTAAGAAATATGTACCTGATGCTAATCATGTTATCGATTGGAATGTGATTCAGGTGGAACCAGAAGGTGTCCTGCAAGTGCATCTTGTGCGCATATTGGACAGGAAAAGAAAACAGCCCCGAAATCGAGCCATAGAGCTTGTAAAGGTCCAGTGGACCTGGTACGGTCTTGAGGACACGACATGGGAGCATGAAGAAGTTATGCGGGCAGAGTACCCACATCTTTTTGAAATTTTTTGAAAGGCTTGCAGAGACAGTGTATGTTGTACTGAGGACAATGCAAAAATAAGGGGAGGGGGATTGTAGTGTCCCCAAGGCCGAGCCCCATTGTAAACCATGTTCTGAAAGGAATTGTGATTATGTTTTATAGGCTGGTGAGCCAAGTTATTATAAGCTGGAGGCTTATGTGTTTGTTAGGCCAGGGAGCCTAAGTGTTGAAGGCCAGGAGCCTGCTATTGTATATGTAATCATGCAGAACAATTAATAAAATATAAACACCGCCAGGTGCAGACCGAACACGATGAATGAGTGAAGGGGGACTGAGAATCCACAGAGTGGGCAAGGAATTAGGGGCTGGAAGGTGGGAAAGGGGCTAAGTGTTGAGCCTGGGGGCTAAGCCTAGGGGGCTTAAGCCCGGGAATAATATTTTAATATTATCCCAAAAAGACATGTGCATTTTATGTTTTATCCTAAGTTTTGGCAAGGGAGGACATACAAGGGTGATGCGTGCTGGTGGAACACATGCAGTTCCATGGGTGACAAGTGTCAACCTTGACGCATGCGAATAAACGGCCAGGGTGAGCCATGAGAAGGGTTCCTCCTCCTCCATTCTACAGATTTTCTGAATGCATATGGAGCCCTGGATAGTACAACCAACCTGACTCCTATAGAGAACATTCGGGCATCCCTGTGATTTGAAAAATCTATGTCTGGCTCTGAGAAAACCTGTGTGTGCATTCCCTGTTCTGAAGCCGTGACCGTGAGACCATTCTGTGATTGATGAAGTAGTGGTGATTGAGCCTGTGTCTATTTTTCCCATGGGATTGTTGAGGCCACACAGTACTGGACTGTGTGTGGCTGGTTGGCCTGTGAGCGACTCCCTCTAGGTGAGAGAGTGCGCAGAGCAAGGAGAGAACTCCTGGAAGGAACCTTGTAGCTGCCATAGAGCCCAGAGACTTCCGGTCCGGCCTGTTCCTGTAAGCCAAGGCAAGGGAGATTAGCAGCCGAAGGACTGTCTAGGTGACAAAGAAGGTGTATTCTCCTAGGGTGGAATAGGCATGTGGGGAATGAGGGTCTGTGGGCAGTGAGCGTGGGAGGTTCCTAGGAGAGAATCCCTTCTTTATGGTTGTGAGTGTTTTCCCTGTAACCTCAGCCTAGCCTAGGATTCCTTCTCTTGGGGTGGAGCTTAGTCCCAGCTCGGGGGTGACCCACTGCTGAGATGATGAGCAGTGTGGTCTAAGGCTGGGAGGTTCGTGGAAGGCCTGCACTTGGTTGGTGGATTCTACCACTGTTAAAAGATAAGTATTTGATTATGTTTAAGTCATGTTTTGCATGACTCTACTGCTTATGTATCATGATTTTCCGCTGTGTATATGAATTAGTATGAAATTCTATTGATTGTTAATTATGGCCGTAACTCATATGAATACTCTGTGTTGAATGTATTTAATTTGTTTTAAATGCATGCGATTAATTATGAATGAGAATGTGTTATTCCACGTAGTAACACCTTCACGGTAGCCAGTGAAACAGGTGTTACAAACCTAGTAGTTCCAGTGGCCTTACCCATTGGTTTCTTTCCACAAAACATGTATCCCTGAAAGAACCTCCGCTTCTTATTGAAAATTGATAATATTCATAAACTGAAAACAAAATTACTGCAAACCCAAATGGTTGAGAACCAAGCTTTATTAATCCTACTCCTACTCTACCCAATTGTGTTTCTTCTCGATCAAGTGAAATCATGCTTCCAATGAAGCCATACAAAGATCTGATTAACTGGTAAAATTCTTGATCTGGATCGGAAAAATAGAAGAATCCATGACATACAAAAGTGCAGTTCGAAAGGACAACAGACCCAACCTTCATTTGACAAGAATGACTTGGCATCTATATTGCTCAAAGACTCCAGATAATCAGCAATAGGGTCAATCAAGCTATAGATAAATACCTCTTGTTGTTGTTGTTCCAACTGAAAACTGAATTGCTTCTGCACATGCTTAGTTTTATAACTGCTACCAATCTCCTCCATGTGCAAAACTGAAATTTTCTGCAGACTGCCTTCATTGTTCTCAAGTTCCATCTGACTAAAAGAAAGATGATCTTCATGATTCAAATCTAGAGAAAAAATATCTTCAGATCCATAACAATCAGAAATAATAATAGCAAGTAAATGTTCAATATCCTAATTATCATGAATGATCTCTTCTACTGCAATATCCTCTTCAACACACATTAACCTTTCATGATTATTAACTCCTTTACACAACAAATCAAAGTCATAACAACATTCTGGATAAAGTAAATCAGCTGGAAAATTCTTCTTTACAAAACAAATGAAAGGATGCCTGAAATTGGTTCAGCGAAGAAGTAGAATCCATCGATAGTGACCTACACCAACCTCGAGTTGATCCATCCAAAGAATATCTAAACAACTTAATCAAGACATCTTCATGTACCACTTTCAGCTTAAGCATGCAATCATGAAATTCTAATAAAAACTCAGCTGGCACTTCCCAATCCTCTCCTCTAAATATAGGAAGGAAACCTTCCCATTCACTTTTATCAGGCTCAGGATTCAGAAAACATGATATATTTGTGAAATCACAAAATCCATACCTCTGAGCAATAATCTTGTCCATTTCAAACTAGTGGAGTCACCGATAAATTCATTTGTAATGAAGTTGGAGTCGCTAGGTAGAATATTGTAGTCAAGCTTGTGTCCTGCTCCTGTCTACCATCAAGAGATGGATCTTCTCAATATCATTCTCCCATGGAATATTTCCTCAACTTCGTTCGTCGACAACAACACCAAAATGTTAGCTCTCCAAGAGTCACCCCTAGACTACAAATGGGAGTAAACTTGGTAACATACACATCTAGTTTTAGTGAGTATAATTCTCAAATAATAGGTTTATATCAGGGATCAACAAGACTTGAAAGAAAGAAAAAGATAACAAAGGTCACTACAGATTAGTGATGGACCATTGGGCAATGGAGTCATAAGTATTCTACTCATTGAAGGCAGTAAAGCTGCCTATCAGAAACATGATTTGTTTAATGATGAAGAGAATGAACATTCACTAAGAAAATATCCTCTTTGCAAAGAGAATTTAGATGTGCTTGAATAGTAAACTATGATAAATGGGCAAGTTTACAACAAATCTTCTTCTGCTTCAGGAATCCATAAATCAAAGATAATACGTTCGAATAAGAAGAAGAATAAAATAAATAACATAGAAGACAATACAATAAAATAGATTTGATGAATCTTCAACAACATAATAGATTACAGCCACATATCCCTTCGGCTTACAAAATGATATATTCAGTCATCTGCTTCTAAATCCCTCTCGGGTCTTTGAAAAAACAGAACCTCTACCCACAACTATTCACCAATCATTAGTTATATAGATGATTACTTTAACAAAACTTTTTATATTTTATCGGATACAAATCTAATCTACATACTAAAATAAGAATATGTTGCAGGAAAACTAGAAAGAATGCCCAAAATCTCAAGCCAATGAAGTTAAAGTCTCGAATTTGTTTTGAATATAAAAACACCTGTCACTTTCATGCTAAACAACTGAGGATAAAGCTGTCAGCGGTGCCATGATCTTATCCTCGAATTGTGAAGAGATGATTAAATGATTCCATTCTCTGCGCGCTTTGATGAATATATTCTGTTTTATTTATGATTCTTGAATGTAGGGACGATGACTTCTACACCTGGACATTTTTTTCTCGACGTTCCTTCTTTACATTAATGATCCGATATAAGATCCTTCACATCGGGCAAGAAGTGGAAGTTGGTTGTGCGAGAGCTATCCCATATGCATCGGGTTTATAACATCTTCAATACTTTATATACCCAAGTATATTACTTTCGACGCGTAGAGCAATATGAAAGCCCCCCGTGGGCTCCTCCTCCATGTGGTTTGGCACTTTGTCTCGACTTTGGTGATTTGTGTTGTGTTGGGTGCTTATGTTGATAGCTCGTGGACTTGCCTTCAGTGCTTAGTCAACTTGATAATTGGATATTGGGCCCAATAATTTTGAAAATTTGCCCAATAGATAATACAATATTTTTCTTTTAACAAAAACAAATAAAAACCAATTTTTTTTGTTTTTTTTTGTTTTTGTTTTGCAAAAGTCATAGACTCAAGGATTTAAGGCAAAAATCAATTTGATTTTCAAATGAAAGAAAAGGAGCTCAAAGATAAACTTGGATTTATGATAAGTATGTAACTTTTATGATAAGAACTAAGTCACCATCCTAGATGGATTTCAAATGAATCTAAGTAGCATTTTGAAATCTTAGGAGACTCATAAGCAGCAAAGGGTAAGAGGCTAGCAAGGATTTGTAAATTTGGCAGAGTATGATAGGCATTGTGATTTTTTGTAATACAGATCAAGAGAACAAATACCACGGGGTTTCTGTTAAAAACAATAAGTGAGAGCTTATCAAAATTCATGGAGGAGTTTGGAGCTTTTTGGGTCTTGGCTAAGTATTTGAGAATTTGGAAATTCTGGCTGAGTGAAAATTTTGATGGTGCACTTTTGAGCGCTAACAATGACCATCCATGAAATGATGCATCCCTTATACAATTAATAACTATTTATTATTATTATTATTATTTATGATTATTATAACTTAATATTATATATATTTTGTATGTTACATTGCCTTCCCCTTAAAAATGCTTTGTCCTCAAAGCATGATTAGAGAAGGACCTATCTCTTGTTCTAATGCGAACTGACTTCTCATGATCTTTTGTTTTGTAATTGTGACACTTGAATAAACAAAACAACATAATCTTCAAATTCCTAAAGTAATATGCTACATCTTTTTGTAAGTGATCCATCCCAAATCTACTTTCATTGGAACTGTTTGATGATTGATTGTTCGGATATGATTTCTTATTTTAGGCTTCCATAGAAGTTGTCGATTTTGTCTTTGTTTTTTTTTAATGTTGTAGTTTAGTTGTTGGTAAGAAGAACATTGTTTAGATTCCTATTGACCTTGTTGTTGGTCGTAACGACTCTTGTGATTTGGATGACGAAAAGGCACCCAAATCTCTTCTGAATATTGTTTATTGGATCTTTTTTCAACTTTTGATGTTTCTGGTAATTCAATTGGATCAGTGTTTGTTTCTTTCTCTAAGGTTTGAATTTTTTGAACTAGAAGCCTCTCTATTTCAACTGATTTAGTCATTGTTTCTTTGTGATCTATCTCTTCTTGTAAAGACTTTTTATCATTCTTTAGATTTCTAATTTGGGTAAGTATTTCTTGATTATGTCGCCTTAAATGTAAAAGTTCTTTCTTATTTCCTGACTTGTCGTTTTCATTTTTTGATTCCAAATTTTCCATTATTTTTTTCTTTAAACTTTTAATTTGTGCAAGCAATTGTTGATTAAGGATTCTTAGGCAAGAGCTTTCTTCATCTTTTTTCGGATAATTTCTTCTCATTCTTTAACTTCTTCAATTTGTTCAACCAAGTTTTGATTATGGTTCTTTAAACGACAATTCTCTTCATCTTTTTCTGTTAATTTCTTAATGAGATCGCGATTAGCTTTTTCTGACTTCTGATCCCTTTGCTTCTTATCTTTTGACTCATTTATTTGTACCAATAACTTTTGGTTATGATTTTTTAAGTAAGAAATGTCTTTTTCTTTTTCTAGTAATTTTCCCTCAAGATTTTGTTTTTGTCTCTCTTCTTGTTTTTTTAGCATTTGCTCCAATCCAACTTGAAATTGTAAATTTATGTTTTGTTGTTGATAATGAATTAATTGGCTCTCTAATTCTTTTATTTTCACTTCCCAATGCGTGTCACCTTGATTTTATACTAAAGTAAAAATCTTTTTACAATATGGACAAGGGCGAGTTCCATTCATAAGGCCCCTTTCACACTCTTCCTCTTTTGCGCAATAGGGACATTTTGCCGAAAATATTTTCTTTGTAGATGTCATCATTCACTTCATATATTTTTTTAATAAATGATAAATTTATGAATTTCAAGAACCCACTTTTAAAATAATACACTTTTTCACTTTTGTTTTTTTTAATACTTTAACTTTGGAATATATTATTTTACTTTATATCTTTTTTCTCTTTTAACTACCCCTCACTTTCCAAGATCCACTTCAATTTTAAAAATATAATAATCCTTCAAACTTGTTTTTCATTTACATAAATTTATGATGGTGTCGTTTATAAATTATTATAAAACCTTTCCTCGTATTTTTGTGGATATCTCTAACTCCACAATATTTAATATGATATCCTCTCTTCTTACTTTTCCTTTATGAATATCCTTTACACAAGTTATTACTTTGCTAAAATATCTTTTGACTTTGGTTGAATTAATATTACTCCAAAAGACTTAGGTCATTTACTTCTTATTTTGGCTTCAACCTCACGTGTATATAAAAAGTTGCAAAAAGTTACCATTGTAATTTTTTTTTTTATAGGGTAGGGAAATACCATGGGCCAATGGTTTACCAAAACCATGGGTCTGTAAACCACCAACCCACCAACAGTAAAATCAGAATTTACTCTTCCTTCTTCTTTGGAACTTTTTCTTTTAAATTACCTTTTCTTTTTTTTATTCTTTTTTTATTTTCTTCTTCTTGATATCTGGTAATAACTTCTTCTAATTTTCTTGCAGTAGGAGGATCATTTCTTCAATGGTAATTTTTGATGATTTTTTTTTTAATGGAAAAATGTTGTCATGTGGTCAAAGACCTGGATAAATTAGAGAAACTCTATTTTTTTTTTGTATGGGGCTACAAGCCTGTATGGCCAATGGCCAGGATCAACAATGAATCTCTGATACCCATGTAAAGAACCAATCTGGTTCTTATGACGGACATCGATCATAAATGGAATAAATAACTTTAATCCATACCAGACAATAAATATATTGAATAAAAATGTATATAATGACATAAAATAGATAATATATGATGAATAGATGTACAATGAGAGTGCCAAATATATAGAGAACCTAAAGGCACATATGGTGACCATCCATGAAAGGATGCGTCCCTTATACAATTAATAACTNTGCGCAATAGGGACATTTTGCCGAAAATATTTTCTTTGTAGATGTCATCATTCACTTCATATATTTTTTTAATAAATGATAAATTTATGAATTTCAAGAACCCACTTTTAAAATAATACACTTTTTCACTTTTGTTTTTTTTATACTTTAACTTTGGAATATATTATTTTACTTTATATCTTTTTTGTCTTTTAACTACCCCTCAATTTCCAAGATCCACTTCAATTTTAAAAATATAATAATCCTTCAAACTTGTTTTTTATTTACATAAATTTATGATGGTGTCGTTTATAAATTATTATAAAACCTTTCCTCGTATTTTTGTGGATATCTCTAACTCCACAATATTTAATATGATATCCTCTATTCTTACTTTTCCTTTATGAATATCCTTTACACAAGTTATTACTTTGCTAAAATATCTTTTGACTTTGGTTGAATTAATATTACTCCAAAAGACTTAGGTCATTTACTTCTTATTTTGGCTTCAACCTCATGTGTATATAAAAAGTTGCAAAAAGTTATCATTGTAATTTTTTTTTTTACAGGGTAGGGAAATACCATGGGCCAATGGTTTACCAAAACCATGGGTCTGTAAACCACCAACCCACCAACAGTAAAATTAGAATTTACTCTTCCTTCTTCTTTGGAACTTTTTCTTATAAATTACCTTTTCTTTTTTTTATTCTTTTTTTTTTCTTCTCCCTTTTTTTTTTCTTTCTTTATTTATTTTAAATTTTCTTCTTCTTGATATCTGGTAATAACTTCTTCTAATTTTCTTGCAGCAGGAGGATCATTTCTTCAATGGTAATTTTTGATGATTTTTTTTTTTAATGGCAAAATGTCGTCATGTGGTCAAAGACCTGGATAAATTAGAGAAACTCTATTTTTTTTTTGTATGGGGCTACAAGCCTGTATGGCCAATGGCCAGGATCAACAATGAATCTCTGATACCCATGTAAAGAACCAATCTGGTTCTTATGACGAACATCCACCATAAATGGAATAAATAACTGTAATCCATACCAGACAATAAATATATTGAATAAAAATGTATATAATGACATAAAATAGATAATATATGATGAATAGATGTACAATGAGAGTGCCAAATATATAGAGAACCTAAAGTCACATATGGTGACCATCCATGAAAGGATGTGTCCCTTATACAATTAATAACTATTTATTATTCTTATGATTATTTATGATTATTATCACTTAATATTTTATATATATATATATATATATATATATATATTGTATGTTACACACACTCGAGTCATTTACTTTCCTTCTATTTTTACGTACAAAATCTTAACCTAAGGAGTAAATATCTCATCCATTCCCTTAAAATGTTATGGTGGTTGAACCTCTCAACTGATATATAAACAAGGCCATTCATGGGAGAAAGGGGAAGGAAATCCATGAAAGTGTCATCACTCTGATCTCAAGACATTCATGCAAGGGATGGAATGGAGAGCTTGGAGAAGATTGTTGCAACATCAAACGTGATTTGTAAGTGCCTTCTTTATTGGCTTTCCATTAATATTAACCTGGCCTATTCTTTTCATTATTTAGTTCATGATAATGTATATGCTTAAGTCAAATCGGGTATAGATAGATTTAGTTCTCACCTAACAAGATCTAGTAGAAGTATAAAGGTTTGCTTGCCTCTTGTTTTGCAGGTCTCTTGGGTCGTTGAAGGAATTGGAATAGTGAGGTAAAAGGAAGGAGCAACGAGGACAAACTTCGGGAAACATTTGTGTCTCCCTTATTCTATCTATAGATTAAGTAACTAGATTTAAAAGAAAGTAGTAACCATTTGTTTTATTTTGTATTTGGACCAAACAAGGGGTCTTGTTCCAAAGGGGATTTCAACCTGTCTGCAGGGTGAAATTTCTCACAACAGAAAAATGGTGACTCCATTGGGGATGGACTTTGACTAGTCTTCCCTTGGTTTGACTAGTAGTTGTTGAGCCTTTTTTATGATTTGATCTTGTTTGGTGCTTGATTTTCAATCATCCCCCTTCCCTCTACTTCATTGAGCAGTTTACAGAGTCATTGACCTAGTCTCTGCTAAGTCTGGGAAACTTTTTGAGTGTTTTTCATCACTTTCAGGCATCAATGCTCCCCTAGAGAGGCTTACAGAGCATTACTAATTCTCCCTAATAGGATTATAGGGAAATTTACCCCCTCATCAATTCTCTTTCTCTATTGATACAAGAGCGTTGATCGCCTGTTTTGCTTGGTTTCAAGATTTTTTTCCCTGTTCTGCTCAGTCCTCTGATTGGAGGATTTAGCCCAGAGTCCCGAGGGTTTGCTTTTGAATTTGTGTCTTTAAGAGATTGTCATTTATCACTTATTTTACCTCCCTTAAGTTTTATAATTATTTAAGTTATGAAATTGTATGACTGCCTTGTGTTAACAAGATCCCTTGATCCAACCTACCTTCTAGTAGTTTGATCTTCATCCCATAAGTCTTCAGACTTCTGATTAACCTGATTGTTTTTGAAGTTTTTGTTAACTTGAACTTGCAAAGGTTTCTTTGTTTTGAGTTTCTTTATTTCCTTCTTTAGAAATCTTTGGTCTTTTGAATGCTTGAAACTCTTTTTCTATTGCAACCCAGCTTGAATCTTTGGTTTTTACTGCTCGTTTTTTAGGATTTTTAAGATTGATTGTCTTCTTTCTCTTTTACATTTTTTTAGTGCACTTTGTTTGATTTCCTTTTTTCTTCGTATTTCTTTGTGTCAAAAATTTATATCTTTCAGTCCAATTGAAAGAAAGAAGAATAAATTTTTTTCATTTCATTGCATACATAATCGAACAAATAAATTTTTGCATTCTTAGGAAATTGGTTTTGGTACACATTTTTTAAAAGAGCTAGTCTTGCATGTGCATTTGAATTTCATAAACATTTGTTTGGTAGTTTGACATTCTTGCTTCTGCAAAGTGAAAAGTTGCATAATTTTGAGTGCTTTCTTGTGTTAAGAAGAATAAAACTCTGAATCTCCTTCCCATAGATAGAATTCATCGAAAATAAAGAATTGCATTTCAATCTTTTTGCATTTTATTGGAGTCAAGTCTCACACATCATAAGTTTCATTTCCATGAACCTTCGGAGTAAAAAAAACCATTAAAATCAACCACACACTAATAAAATCAACTACACAATTTTGGTTTATATCACATCAACAATAGCATAGGATTAGGGTCTTTGGACTAGGAAAGTGAGTAAATTGTCCAAGACTACTAAACATACTATAGACTACTAAATAGAGATAAAAATCCAATTTTCGTATAGGCATAGCCGTGAACGCATTATAACACATGGGATAAACACGAGGTCATGTGTGGAAGAGCAGTGAAGATTACCCCTCCAAATCTTGACCAGTCGCAGTGGAACAATCGTATAATGAGGTTTTTTCTTGAGAAACCATTGGTTTCATTTAGTCTCGGTGTTTTGTGAATCCCGAATCCATTTGGGATCCTAAAGAGTCTTACTGGTCAAATTGTCTTCAGTTCTCTTGATGAATTCTGGACTTTGATATCCTGCCCATACGTTTGGTCTGGAATATCGACTTTACCCCCCCCGGAGGCTGACTACGAGTTGATATCCCTAGTGGTCATTCCTAGGTATCTACGTAGGTGATTGTGGGGGAATTCCCCTGGTACCTAGGGAAAAATTCGTATCACACTTTTCGTACCTTTGGAGGGTGGCCCCACAAAGTGAGGGTTACTTGCACCAAGAAGGGCTGTTATGTGGAGGTTGAGGTAACTGCTTCTCATATCTTTGTTGACGGCTTGACATCCCGTCTCCGGAAGATCCTTTTATTTGTTATTTGCTTGGATGATTACCTATAGATTTTTGTTATGAAATGTATTTCTTTTGAAGTTCATAGTTGATCCACGTGGATATCGGTAGCCACCCACATATTCCAACTGGCTTAGATGCAGTTTTCATCTTGGTAGTTATTTTCCTATCTTTTTCAGGTCCTAAACTTCTGGGGCCGTTTTGAGGCCCTAAACAAAGTTTGTTGGGATTGGCATAGTCACACTTGCGAGAAGGTCAAAGTGTGATGGGATAATGTGTATTCCTCATATAGACCTTTCCAACGAGCTATCGTTCGCCTAAAATGGAGATCGTATGCAAAAGTTACGACCCTGGGAAGTTGATGTACCAACTTACCCCAACAGGGCCCACATGACTTTTGGCGCTTCATCTCCTAGGGTTAAGTTTTTGGATTTATAGTTTTTTCCCACTCATGTTTGATGTAAAAATGATTTTAGAGCCTTATTGCACTCATCTTCTTATGAACGAGCGCAACTACCACATCTCTTCTCAGAGATAAGCTGCCTCCATTCCCGCAAGCTTGTTTTTAGTTTGTATTTTACAGTTTCAACACTTTCTCTTTATTAATAGAAATCAAGTTTTTTGTACCTCTGTGTATTTCTCTACTTTACATCTTCATTTCATTTCATTCCATTTTTAAATATGGATCAGTAGTTGGCCTTAGGAAACGTTGTTACTTTCATTATGGCCAATCAAAGGCTTCAAAGGTCTCGTAGCATGCAAGGTATAGATCCTGAAATTAATGAACATCAAAACTATCCTTCCAACGAAGGAATTATTAACGAGGAAATGACTTCTGAAGTTGGGAGTGTAGCTCTTGGAAGTGACCGCCATGAAGAAGAACCGGTTATGACCTTTGTAGAAGGCATTTTCCTCCCAATAAATCTTTCTATCACTGATCCACATGTCCCATTACTCATTGAGATGACATCATTGATATTTCTCGATGCCTATTCTTATTACTATTTACCACCCAGTTCAACCACTACACAATCTTTTGGCATGAACCCATTGACTTTTGGTTTTCCAGAAGGACTTGGGAATTTATCTTTATCCACAACTCTTGTTGTTGATACTACTGGCACTTGTTCTTTAATGGGAACATCAGTGACCCAGGTAACCCCGACACAACCACTTGTGAATACATCTCTCTTCACACATGAGTCAAGTAACTTTCCTGCTTCACTATTTACACGTATGCACACACCAAGTACTTCAATTGGTCATTCCATCTGTCAAATGACCATCATTCAATTCGTTCACACAACCATGGTTACAAAATCTACTTAGCCTCCATCTCCAACTTTACCATTGGGTACACCCTTCGTTGGAGGTCAATTTTCAATGAGAGGCCAACCTTTAGCTGGGGGGAAACCTTCAGTTGGAGGGAAAATTTTTATTGGGAGGAAACCTTTAGCCATGGGGCACACTCCTACGTGAGTAAAACATAAACAAACCTAGGGACAAGTTTCTCCTGCAAGTCCTTCCATCCCTACTACCACTGGCCTATATCCTAGACAACCATATCCAAGAGTTGCAAATCCCTTATGGGGTCAACCTAATCCAGTGGGCATTCCTCAGCAAGGACCTTCTCCCTATCAATCTTGAACCCCATGATTCCAACACAACTTCCCCATCAAACACAGTATATGGGAGGCCTATCGGGATAACTGTAATACACGGGAGGACCATCACGTCAATCACAATATGTAGGAGGTCTGTCGAGTTAACCATAGTACATGGGTGGACATTCAGGACAACCACCATATATGGGTGGAAAACCAGAACAACCAACGTACATGGGGGGAACCTCAAGTCAACCAAAATACATAGGAGAACCATCTGGTTTTTCCATCTCGTCGCAACCTATATATGTTCCTACCGGTGTTCCCATACAACATGGTTACTACCAGTATCTACAGGATAACCAACAACTTCCATTCTTGGATACATAATGATTTACCAAATATGTCACGTTTGACAATTGATCCCATTCAACATGCCCCGTTTTGGCCCTCCATCCCTACCAAATCACCCTCCCAAATCCTGAAATTCGATGAAAAACATGGAGAAGATCCTAACAATCATGTTATGACCTTCCATTTATGGTGTTCTTCGAACTCTTTAATGGATGATTCCATTCATTTGAGGCTTTTTCATAGAACACTTACAAGGGAAACAAACAAATGGTGTATTGAGTTGTCATGTAACTCCTTTGTTGACTTTAATTCTCTTGCCATGGATTTTCTAACACATTTTCAGTTGCATATATGGTATGAGATCGATACAAATATTTTGACCTCGCTCCAACAATCCACTTCCACTAACATATCTGATCATATTAATGAGTGTAGGAATGAAGATAGTTGATTAAAGTTGTAATGCTGAGCCAACTCCTGGTGGATTGGTTTACAAAGTCACTCTTTCCACCCATTGCTAGAGATTTTTCCATGGGAGGTGTTTTTACTAAGGATAAATCTATCATTCGTGCTCAATATAATTTGGACTTGGTATATTCTTAGTTCGACACACTTTCTGATCCGATCCATCATGCTTGTCTCCCATCGAATGATCCGACAAGAACTACTCCTGAAACCCATGCCAATGGCATGGTAGGTTATATTACAAACACCAAAAATACTTCCACTCCTGCTCAAACCTATGAGATGAATGCGGTTCAATCCACTTCATCTCAGCAACCCAGAGGCAAGAAGAAAAACAAGGCTAAATCCAAGATATCTTCTAACTAGTAGGAGAGTACAAAGACTGTTGATACTCAACTGAAAATGAAATCTAAGTTTCCTTGCATTATTTGTACGGAGGACCACTACACAAAATACTTCCCACATTGTGAGGAAGTCAATAAATTTCTAAAAGGTACCTCCCTACCCATAGTGTTAACTGACCCTTTCTTGGTTCAGCAACAACAAATGGTTGCACAAAATCCTGCCCCTCTGCAAGGAGGAAATGTAGGTCATTCCCACCATGGGGATGCTTCCTCAAGTGACACTCATGTCTTTATGTGTAAGGAGACCGTTAATATAACGACCAGGTATTTCAGTATTTAATCCAATTACTCGCGCTGCTCAAAACTACAATGTTGTTGAATATTTGGTGCAAGCACCTTATTCTATGTCGACACTCAAAGTTCTACACAACTGTCCAAGTCTACGTAGAACCATGTTGTCAGCCATTGGAGTTTTGGATCCATAGCTATCAAATATGATTATGTTCAATCTACATTACTTTAAACCAAGGCTCGCCCACCAAGTAGCATTCCAAATTCAAGTTATGGTTCATGGAAAAACATTCATCGCATTGTTTTGGATGAAGAAGCCTCCACCTGTGTCATGTCTTTGTCCTGCTAGAGAGCCATTGGTTCTACACAAATTAACTAGTCTCCTACCACCCTTGAATAATTTAATGCGGCTTTACACCTTACAGACTCTTGTAGTCTTTCACCGTGGAATTGAAAGGAAAAAGCATCTCTGTCGTCATTGAAGTGGTTGATGCTCCCCTCAATTATATTTTGTTTCTTGATCATAGTCGGTTCTATGTGATGACCACCGTCACATCTTCGATGTTTTGTATTTTGAAATTTCCCCATCAAGGGAAATTCGTCACCATTGACCAACTTGACTATTATACAAGTGATATCCATAACACCCCAACAAATAATGTCCCTTTTCTAGGACATTCCAGTCTTGAGTATGAGAGTGTAGGAGTAGGTCTCCTTATGGATTCCTCGCTCATGAGAATTTTTCCTTTTCCTCCTCCTGACACCCTAAAGGTTTCCACGTTAAATATTATTTTGAATCAGGTGCAATGATCCCTAGAATCACGTGATCCTTTGGTAGTGCACAATATTTACAAGCATAGTTCATTGTCTTTGTCAAGCTCGTTAAAAAATGAAATAGACCCCCCTCCATTTGAGTCGAGTCTTTCTCTGGATCACATAATTTAATATTATTTTCCCCCACCTAATTTATCCAAGTGGATATCGGTGGCCACCCACCTTTTTCAACTGACTCAAAATAGTTTTCTGACAATTTACTATTTTTAGCAGTTTTTAACTTCTGGGGCCATTTTGAGGGCCTAAATGAAGTTTTTTTGAGATAAATATCCTCAATTATAATTGAAGTCTTTTATTGAGCCCCCTAAATGAATATCCTCATAAATACCTTTCCAACGAGCTATTGTACGCCCCAAACAGAGATTGTATGCCAAAGTTACGCCCCCGGGAAGTTGATACACCAAACTACCCAAAACAGGGTCCACAAAACTGTTGGATTTTCATCTTGCAGGGTTAGGGTTGTGGATTTTATTTATGTTAAAAAGGAATTTAGAGCCTCATTTTAATCCATGTTCTTGTGAATGCGAGTATCCATCACATCTCTTCTCAGAGATAGGATTCCACCATTCTAGCGAGTCTTTCACTCTGTATTTTTATAGTCTTTGTACATTTTTGCTCATTAATAGAAATTGTGTATTACTATATCTCTGTGTTTATGGTTCATCTATGATAAATTTATTTTATATTATTGGATATCCACGATATCTCTGTACATTTATTTATTAAATCTCCTCTGTCATTTCGTGTCGAAAATAATCTGGATTAGTGGTATCAGAGCAGGCTGCTCTTGATTTTTTTTTCAATGCATGTCCCCGATGAGGTACGAGTATAGAAAGTTGGGTCTCAAGCTTGTCTCTCTTGAGGAAAATCACTCTCACATACCCAAGAAACCCTCCATGGCTGAAGAAAATAAAAACAATAGAACAGATGATTATATTAATCTATTGCTTGAGAAAACTCTCACGCGACAGAGGGACAAAATGATGGAGAATTTTGCCCACATCCTTCAACACTTGCCGATAACAACATGCGCATATTCATCAAGAAACCACTTTGGAAGCACCTAGCCTTTCAAGGTACAAGTTAATTTTTATATTACCGTATTTGAAGGACATATAGATGCGGAATCCTTAGACAAATGGTTAAATATTCTAGAAGCTTATTTCTCTGTTCACCATTTTTACGATAGAGAAAAGATCACCTTTGCACTCCTTAAGTCTCTCCCCCATGTCAAACATTGGTAGAAAAATTACTGGGAGAAAATTTCCACATAAGAGTCTGGAATATATGGGGCCGAACCCACTTGGGATTTTTTTATCGATGCGGTTAAGGAACAATATTACCCTGTTGGAAACTATGAAGACCAGTACATGAGATAGACCACGCTACGTCAAGAGAGGGGCCAAGAAGTGTCAAAGCTCACCAATACCTTCCATACCTTGCACACCAAGAAATAAAAGACTCCAAGCGACATTTGGTTCTGAAATACCATAGGGCTCTACACAGATACATCCAAATTGAAATGGATTTTTTGGACATCTCATCATTGGGTACTACTTATCGATACATTGTTAAAATCGAGCAGAAATTCAAGCACTAGAATAAGAAGGAGTTCGGGTCTGAAAATCCACAACAACCAAAGTATGGTAAATATGGCCCTAACAACCAACCTTCAAAAAACCCATCCAAGCCATAGGAAAAGAAGGGTAACAAGAAAACGAAGGACACTGGAAAATGGTGTGATTTCCACAAAATCCCCTGCAACAACACTGATGAATCTTGCTCAAAACAATCATTGATGGTTGAGATCAAAGACAAGGAGCCAAACCCTAATTCAGAATCTGATTCAAAAAATAATGGCAGAAGACAGATCATTGACGCATACCCCACTGCTATTGTCGCAGCCACAACAATTCAACTAGAAGAGCCGACATATCCTGAAGAGGGGGAGCACCTTTTTCATTCACATATGTGGGTGAAGGGGACCCCACTGCATTTTATTGTTGATAGTGGAAGCCAGAAGAACCTCATCTTAGTAGAGGTCGTCAAATAGTTGGGATTATTGACAACACCACACCTGCAACCATACAACATCAGGTGGATTCACCAAGGGCGATATCTTCGTGTTAGCTAGTAGTGTCGATTGTCATATGGCATCCATCCCTTCAAGGATGAGGTATTATGTGATGTTGCCCCACTGGATGTCTATGATGTTCTCTTGGGCCAAGCATATATGTGGAAGCGGCCATGCTATTTATGAGTCTCAGCCCCGTAGTGTCATTGTTACTATTGGGGGTCATCTCTACAGGATACCAGAGGTAGTTCCAACTACTGTCCCACCTAAACAGTGCCACAAGGTAGTATCTCATACTACAAAATTCAGCTTCTTCACCATCTATTCAAAAGGTGAACAGAAGAACACCACAATGACTACAACCTCATCCCAGGTACCTTCTATTCAACGGAAGCAGGTAAAAAATATTGCAGTAAAGCGCAAAGATTCCTTCCACACACAGTCATCTCATGTAGCCCGACTGGTTGAACAGATTCAACCCCACCAACAACAAGTTCGTGACAGCCTTCCACAAACCAAGCAACGCAACGTCTCCAGCAAGGCAAGCAACTCATCAAGATGCAGATTCAACAAATGCTTTTTCCTCTCCTTTAGACACTCAGCGCAATGGATAAAATTGCTTCCTAAGGAGGGATCATTGATCCAGGTGGATATCAGTGGCCACCCACACTTTTCAACTGGCTCAAAATAGTTTTCTGGCAATTTTGGCAATTTACTATTTTTAGCAGTTTTTAACTTTTGGGGCCATTTTGAGGGCCTAAATGATTTTTTTTCGGGGTCAATCTCCTCAATGAATCTCCTCGTCAATACCTTTCCAATGATGTATCGTGCACCCCAAATGAAGATCGTATGCCAAAGTTACGCACTCGGGAAGTTGATACACCAAACTACCCAAAACAGAGTCCACAAAACTGTTGGATTTTCATCTTCCAGGGTTAGGGGTTTGGATTTTTTTTATGTTAAAAAGGCATTTAGAGCCTCATTTTAATCCATCTTCTTGTGAATGTGAGTAGCCATCACATCTCTTCTCATATATAAGCTACCACCATTCTAGTGAGTCTTTCACTCTGTTTTTTTACAGTCTTTGTACATTTTCACTCATTAATAGAAATTGTGTCTTACTGTATCTCTGTGTTTATGGTTGCATCTCTGATACATTTATGTTATATGATTATATATCTGCGATATCTCTGTACATTTATTTATTAAATCTCCACTCTCATTTTATTTCGAAAATAATCTAGATCACTAATAGTTCTCTTTCTTCTTCCCCATCTGGCAAACATATTCCTATTAGTAGCTAGAAGTCTAAAAAAGTAAAGAATAAGAGTCAACGATGGAAACGATGCTTGGGGGAAGGTCTCCATCCTATAGACATCATGTTGGAGCGAAAAAACTATCTTCTACCAAACAAGATGGGGGAAAAATACCTCTAGAGAGACACACTGCTAGGAGTGATCTTCGCTTGACGGTTGTGCCCATCGTAACTTAGCAGTCTTTTATAAACGAGCTTAGTATTTTTTCTTTCACGTTCTCACAAATACATGAGAATAGGTTACCGAGCTCATTCTTTGTTCTTTCTCGTGCTCATTAATACATGAGAATAGGTTACCGAGTACACTTTTATCTCTTTTTTAGACTTGTAAAAGCTATACGAAAAATGAACTCTTTGGAGTCTCCTTTAATCTCTTTTCAGACTCCCTAAACATGAAAAGATTGGCGAGTGAGATTTTTTCCTTTCACACTCTTTAAAAGGTTTGAAAGGGCATCTTTTGAGTGGTATTTTACCCATTTTTTTGTCTTCGTAAGTGTAATTATGAAAAAGGTATACGCTAGTCAATCATGACTAGAAGAGTTCTCCCTTGTATTGTTTTAAAGTTTTTTGGACTCAAGGACTAAATTTACAAAAAATAACATCCATGGAGTCATATTTAATTTCTTTTAAAACTCTCTAAGCATGAAAAACCACCGAATTTACCTTCTTTGGGCCCGTAAAATTATGCGTCGAAGGACCCATATGGGACTGAACCCCTCCTTCTTCAAGTTTGTTAAACATATGTTGAGGAACTCATCAAAGATGAGCTATATCAAGCGCCTATTATCCTCCTCAAGCTCATTAAAAAATAAAGAGGAACTCACCAATCATGGTGGGGGAAAAATTGAAAGAAGTGGGTCAAGTGTTTTGGAAACCATTATGGCAGTTATTTGTTGTCTCCCTTGAACATGGAACATGTTTCTGTCTCTCCTTATAGTTGGATAACCTGCTAGTCTCTTAGTCATACCAATTCCATGTGTCATCATACTTTTTCATTCCAGTTAAAGAGTGCCTTGATTATCATCACATTATGTTCTTGGTATTCGTTGAGTCAATGCTTCCAAGTCATTTATCGTGCCTCACAATGTTCAAGGGAAGTCTCAGCCAATCAACCACTTTGTTCTTCATTTGATATATCATCTTAAACCACTATCCTGTGTCAATTTCATGTCAATTATTGGGGATACATCATGGCCCTCCTTCGATGAGTATTTTTCTTTCAACTTCAACACATTATCTAGGAATTAGGCTTAGAAACCAGTTAGTACCTTGGGACCTGCATGCCTCAATGGCATGCCTCCTCACTTTTGATAGTAGGTTTACATCATTGAATCTGATTGAATGATTCCAATGAGTGTTTGAATTCATCTCATTGATTGACATTCATTGGAATGTACTAGGGTACCTTGGTATTCACTAGTATTAATAGTGATTTCTCTCGCAATTGTTAATGATATACATTAATGACTGGTAATCAAGTGGTTTCTACCATGTTCAACATCAAGACATCTATTTGCATGGTTAGAATCATACCTCGGGTTTGGGATTAGGATGAATACCCTAGGAATATTTTAGGCCCCCACAAGTGCTATGTGCCTAGCCAAGGCTGCGATGGAAAATAATATTGTTAATGTACACTATCACATAGATCCACTTTGTATTGGTTTGTGGCTATGTTGTTGTCATATCGTAGCTCCAATGTGTATTTTTTGTGGCTGTAACCTAATTGATTCATGGAGGTATGGATCCACATTGTATTGTCAGTGGACATATCCTTAATAGTCAATAATTTCATGAATCCACAGTGTATTGGTCAGTATCCATGCTTTGAGCCAATTTTGTATTCTGAGCATAGGTATGCTTGCCTCAGGAATGATACATATTTAATGTTTGATGGTTATTTGCATCTTCTACCAGGTTCTCCTACTCCAACACCCTTGCATAAATATTTTTGTAAAGTGTTTTGGTCACCAGTTTCTCTTCTGACCTCATACTTTAGGGGGCATCTGTTACACATCAAAATGTCACACTTAAGTGTCGCATCTATCTACACCTAAGTGTCAAAAAGTGTTGCAAAGTGTCATACACCTTGTTAAGTGTCACATGCACTTTGTGAAGTGTCGTATGCACCTTAGTAAGTGTCGCATGCACGTTTCTAAGTGTCATCACCATTTATAATAATCCCTAAACCATGGTGAATCAGTAAACATTGAGAAAATGTCAAAACCTAACCACTTTCCCTAAGCTTTGGACCTTGTTTGACCACTAACGCCCCCTGCCCATGCATAGGGAGTGTTCATGCTCCTTAATGAACCATGGGGGAGTGTTACTAGCTCTCCATGGCTAGTT
>SNQJ01S0068364.1:20165-39351 GCA_010110895.2 Picea sitchensis | reverse complement strand
ACTGACTATGAACTGAGAACTAACTCTTCTAACTGGCGCTTACAACTGGCGCTTATTAATGGAGTGAACAACTAGATAACTTCTCCATTACTTCCAAGTGTAAGCACTGCCTCTCTCTATCCATGGGAATTCGAATAGTTATAGTAATGGCCATTTTTCTACTATCTTCGTCTTCTGCTGCAAGATCTTCTTCCCGGCCTCTGCTCAAGGACCAGACCCGCATAGCCACAAGCCTCGGAAGAGGTTGGGTTCCCTACGATACATTTATTCTCCACCGTTTTCCCTTTCACAGGCCGCCCTTCCTTTCATCTTCCTCTTATTTAACCATCTAGCCCTGCCACTTGTGTTCCATGTATTGCTTTTGCTCTTGCTATTGGCCTTCACTCTTTGCTATTTGGGGAATCCTTTAATTATATTCTTGTTTCAACTGAACAGTAATAACAGCAGCTTGAAAGTTTTAGGGATGGAGGGTACAGCTGTAGCACTTTTGAGTGCAGTTATTCCCTTCTTGCTCTTGACGTCCGACCGACATAGTTGGAGGGAAGGCTTAGGATATCTCGGCCCCTGTTTCAGCTCCCATCAAGAATGGTATGAAAAGTGGAAAACACTTATGGCCTCCATCGGTGTATATGAAGCACCTTCTATGTGCCTGTGACAGTTAGTTTATCATCAGTTGTGCTCATTAATATTAATTCATTTTCTTTTTAGCAAATTCCATGCCCACGTGTTCTCATTGATTAACGTTTCTTTGTTGTTTTTTATGATTTATATGCAGGATTGGCAATCGATCAAGGAATTGCTTACATGCTCATGCTGGTTGCATTGCTTCTCACTTATTTTCTCCATTAACTCTGATCATTTTATCAAATTTTCATGGAGGGATACTGGATCTAATAGGATAGCAGACTTCCGTGACTATACTTTTCATATGATAGATTTGCAGGCTTCATATTTCTGCGCGCTTTGGATAACAATTTTGTATAATTTTGTTTATTGAAATTCAATTAATTAGCATTGACTTCATTATAATCTCTATTCCATTCTCAGTTGGACATTCGTGTTTACCCTTTTCATGAACACGCATAGATGCCAAAAGACGGGCTAATCTGACTAATTAAGCTATTAGAGTTTCTGCCCATCGCTAATTGAGCATGCAACAATCCATTGACACAATAAAAGCATTCCAGTCATATTTCACAGTTAAATGAGATCTTTCTTGAAACAATAAATGTTCAACCTCTTATCCCAATCAAACTTGGCATATAATGGCATATAATATCAACACCATATATGTAAATGTTTAAATATATAAATTTTGTCTTAAATTTGACTAGAAAGTGGATCAACATATTTCAATAAACCATTATGGTTTAATATTATAATTATAATCATTTAATGTTATAATTATAATTGAACATTTTTTATTTTATAAATTTAATGTTATAATTACAATTGAACATTTTTTATTTTTATTATAAAAGAACTCAACAATGGGTGTTTGATAGTTACAACTTAGAAAGATCTATCTTTTAATAAAATACAATTTTTTTTTAATATGTAATTTTATGTTCCTATATTTATAGTTATCTTAATCATGACTAAAAATATTTAAAATGATCACGTGTATGTTAAGGGTGAGTAGATTTTTAGATTTTTTTACTTATACAAAATTTCTCAAAAATCATTGTCATGTATATTTGTCTTCTTAATCTACTTAATTTCTTTTTTATTCATTGTTAGTAGCATAAGCTACTTTGTGCTAGCATTGACAACTTTGATCTTTTCTAAGATTCATGTTGTATCAATACAATAGTATAACCTTTCAAAAACTCTATTTATATATAAATATATTGATTTAGCTTTACATATGGTATTTATAAAATTAACCTCTAAATATCTATATAAATATCTATATAGATAACTAACTCTTTCAATAACATGTAATGTCTCTTTAGCTCCAATGCATGTATAATTGCAAAGAACTTTAAGTTATATGTGATTGCAATTAGTTCATGCTTGGTTCAACTTCTCGATAAAATATGTTATTAATCTTCTTTCATGGATTAGTACAATATCATTAGCCACTCCACTTCCATCACAATATGCTTGAAAGAATATTAAAATTAGCTAACACCGATGTTGACACTTCAATGAAATTCTCTTTTATTAGTTCAACTTGCAAGCTCCACGTGTATCTAGAGAGATTCATACATTCATATTCTCTTTCATTAGTTTATCTCGGATGGTCCAACTAAATCCACGTACCTTCATACACTCAATCATCAATGCCCAAATACTATTGAATCCCTTGATGAACTCCCTGTAGAAATTCAAGTACTATGAAATTTCCTACCTTCAATGATGTTGGTATAAGAAATTCCAAAATTACCTTCACTTTCTACATGTGTCTCAGGGACAAATCCCTTATGATAAGGGTTAGAAGATCACACAAAGAAAATCCCCCCCAAGAGCAATCTCTAACTGACAGAAGTAGGTACAAACATATAAATACCTAACTACCTAAAAGCAGAAAAAACACCTACTTCAATTCCAATGTTTGAAGACGATCTCTTTCATGAATCCAAGTTCAAGTCCTTTGCTCCAGTGCTTTCCTCATTGATCTCCAGTCACAAAGAGAAAATGTTGCGATAGAGGTAGTTACAATAACTAATTCTAAACTACTTTGAGTACATATGATCAGGATGTCAATTTTAAGATAATCCAATGCATACAAAGATTACAATAGTGAATCAATGACATGAAATTGGGACAAGAAAGAGAGTTCTCATTAAAAATGAAGAACACATGATGTATATAGATATCACCTGATATTGTTGCGACACTGCCCCGAAACAGACATCTGGATTCCTCCACTCGGGCCACTTAAGAAGCCTCGCACCTCCTGAATCCTCGCTCTGAACAAGTCAAGGAAAGAGAAGGATTCTCTTCCTAAAAAAGACAAGTGAGCAAGAATGCTAGAAATGAGGGTTTCTAGGAGTAAGAGGAGAAATATTAAAAACTTGAGAAGGGACTTGCAAGCTCAACAAAATTTTGTAGTGTAATGATGCTTCTAGGGTTTTCTCCTCTCCTCTACGCTATGGGCTCCAAGCCTATGAAAATACTTCATCATGGGCACCAAACTACAACCAAAGTTCTAACTAGGTCACCCATGAATGATAGGCTCTACCATGTGAATTACAACACTCTTAAAGAGCAAAGAAGGCATCATGTCACAACTTAATAGGTTTGATCCTAAGGAAAAATGTTCCAAGAAACAAATAATGAAAAATGCATGGAGGGGGGAATCTAACCTATATGCCAGTTTCGAGATCATTACCTATCAAAACGAATGGGCGTGATAAAAAGGTATCGAAGAAAATCATTTCCAAAGTCCTGTATTTATGACCAACAACATGCATCCAGAAGCAAATGTGATATATAAACCTCTAATAATAACTTGTGCTATAGTACAAAAATTGAAAACAACAAACCCTAAAAGTACAATATGGTACAAAGCACCAAAAAACCCTGCAACTTATGGATAGTACTTCTCTCGGTAGAGCCCATTATTAGGCTCAAGATAAGGGTTTCTTTGATAGTCAACCTGTAAAGTCTCATGTTCGGGAAGAAAGAACAATCTATGATGCATGTATTCCCATGGTCTACCATCTATAATCATGGCCTCAATGATAGCCTCATTTGAAGGAAATTTAACATCCAAGAAATCATGTAAACTAGGACTTGAGGACTCACAAATACCAGGGCTTGAGGTCTCACTAAAAATAAGATCATACTCAATCAGGAACTCAAAATCGCTCGGGCCAATAGGGGAAAGAAAAGGCTCTCGTTCCCCCATTGGATAAATCACAATCAAATTTTGATACCTTATCTTGAGAAGGAAAATATGATTGTAAAGGCTCCTTCCTAGAAGCAATTGAACACCAAGGATATAACGCCACATAATTCACCCATGTTGGGGTAGAGTTTACTCGAATACTAGGAACATACAAAGGGGTAACCTGAGCTAAATTTGAATTAGGATGGTGATTATAAGATGAAAGCTAATCAATAGTGACAATGCTTCCATTATGAGAAAAATGCATCACCCGAAAGAGCGTAGACACCACAACCTTCATAGAATATATATAATCACACCCAAGAAGCATATTGAAGTGTAAAGGGCCTTTCACCACTAACATATTGAATAGGAAATGATTCCCACCTAACGTGATAGGCAACTAAGGAAGAATCCCCAAATATTCACTAGGTCTTATGTTGAACGCCAGTAGCTCACTCGTAGTTGACATAAGCTTGGGTGAACCCAAAGCTTACCAAGTCAGGGAGGATAATATTCTCATGAAGGTTCCTTCATTTACAATACATTGGTAAAAAAAAAATCAATTAACTTCAACCCTTATTTGGAAGGGTGCAGAAGAAGGAAGAAAAAGCTCAACAAGATTACTCCAATTAAAGGAAACCATCCTTTAATTAGGAGGGAGGGAGCTCAAAATGAGTGGGAATTCCCCTTGTTCAAAAGGTACTAAATTGGAAATTCTAAAGACATGGTCAGAAACATCACTCCCCAAAATAAGAGTGGGATTGACTGAAGATTGCATTTCCATGATCACTTTGGTAGACTCTTCACTCTCCAAGAGAAGAGTGGGATTGGCCAAATATTGCATCGACTTGACCACTTTGGTAGACTCAACAATCTCCAAGAGAAGAGTGGGAATTGTCGAATATTGCATCGGCTTGAACACTTCCTAAACCACTAGTTGTATAAATTGTGGAACAACATTATCATTAGACACATTATCCCCTAAAAGAAGAGTGGGATCGGTCAAATATTGCATTGAATCAATCACTTCATTAACCAATGGTTGAATAGATTGTTGGGAAACCAAAGTTGACTCGAGATTAGAAGGGCATTCAAATAAGGACCACACTTGTTGTATCTCTGGAATAGTAGGGCATAGATGAGTAAGGTGAACTCCCTTGCAAATTTTATAGGGGGGCTTAGGCTTGCGTCCTATTCTTCTAGTTTTCTCAGCAGAATCAATGCCCCTAGCATGACTTGCATTGGTTGGTGGGTTACCCCCAACATGATGCATAGTAGTTGGTTTCTTATCTCTAACATGACTTGCAGAGGTTGGTGACCTATTTCCAGTATGACTTATAGTGATTGGACTCTCGCTCCCATCATGATTTGCAGAGGCTGGTTGCTTTCCCCATCATGACTTGTAGAGGCTGGTTGCATGTCTCCAACATGAATTGTATAGGTTGGTTAGATATCTCTAGTATGACTCGCAGTGACTCGACTTATTCCTCCAGCATGAATTTCAAAAGCTAGTTGCATTCCCCCAACATGAATTGCAACGTCTGGTTTCATATCTCCAACATGACTATCAAAGGTTAGTGACTTGTCTCCAACATGGCTCGCAGAGGTTGGTGACTTATTATTCTAATTCTTTCTCTTCCTATTCCTTTTAGAATTCTAGTTACTAGTAGCTATACTTTCACCAAATGAGGCAAAAGGTGGAGGAGTAGACTTCATTGACAAAGAAGGTAAATGATCAACATCAATTTGATGTCCATGACATAAGGTTCCTATCTAAGAAGTATCAGGAGCATTCAAGACATTTGTAGTGGTCCACAGCCAAACCGACAGTCCTATATTTAACCCAGGAATGTTCAAAGTGGCTATCAAAGGGTCACCAACGTTTCCAAAGAAATGAAAAGCACAAGAATCCCCTTGGTAAGAGGTCCCTTGGTTAGTATCCTTTAAAACGTTAGTCATGATGTTATGATGCACAGATTCATCTCTTGCAGGATTGTTCACGTTTGAAAGAGTCTCACACACTAGCTATGACAAACTAGTGGTATCAAGTCCATGCCTTTTAGGAGGGAACTCCATGCTTTCAAGGGAAAGATCAAGGTTCCTTATTGACCAGCAAAGCGATTGGTAGACCACCTTGAATCAATGATCCAAAAGTGGAAAGAGAGACACAACCTAGGCCAACTACACAAATAAACACTCCACTAAAAAATCCTAAGAGAAATAACACACACAAACTACTTTTCCAAAACCTCAGCCCAAGTGGATTAGGTATTGAGTCCAAAGAAATGAAAAAGTTTAAAAGGCACCTTCCGAGGGTTGATACGGGTTGATTAAGTCATGATACCGACCGAAAAAGGAGTGAGGAATAGTTACTCTATCCTCCTACAATGTTCTCCTATGGTGCAAGTTTCCTCATGAAGATGAACACCCTCCATAGGAGCCAAGGAAGTGATATAACTTTTTTCTTAGGTACTATGATATTTCCCCTCGCAGTCACCCATGTGGAACCTAGGAAAGGCCACTATGGTACCAATTCACAATCAAATCCTAGGGGGAACCGTCATCAATTAGAACCACATGTATGGGTAGGGTAACAAATCCTAAAGATCCCAAAAGCACCAACACCTCAAGGGGCCAAGTGGTACTCAGGAAACCCCTAATTACGCAACAATCCACAAACGTTCAGATAAGAAAAAGAGGGGATGTGTCCTTAACTTTTCCTCATGCGACCTAAGATTTGACTCATGTGTTATAGGAGTTTCCTTGACAACACCTATGTGATATTGGGTTTTGATCACTCTTTAATCAACAATCTAAGTTTGAGTTTGAGTGGCCTTGGAGAGTTAACTCTCCAATCTTGTTCCAAGGTCCTACACCCTAGACTAATTGGTGTTATTTAATTAAGTGTTTGTTTTAGTGGTTGTTCTTAACTTAGGGTATGGAAGTGAAACTAGTGATGTGTCAGAGACTCTTTCAAAAATAAACTTATAAGAACACTGACAAAGGAAACTTCACACTAATTCTACTAAGAAATGAGTTTCAAGAAAGCATAAAGCATGAACAACTAATGAAAACCTTGAAATACAATACTTTCAATCCAGATGCCAAAAGAAAGAGTTATGCTAATAACAAGATCTTTTCTTTTCTTTTCAATGACAGATGCACTAAGCAAATGACAATGAAAGTTGATCTACAAAAATCAAACTACTTTTCCTAAATTGCATGAAAAGAAAAATAAGAAAACAAAATAGTGTTGTTTGTTRTTTTTCCTTTTAAATGATTTTCAAGATGAGGAGGAAACCAAATGCCTATATTAATATATTTTTCTTTTCTCAAATATGAATGAAAAACAACATAACAAAAATAAAGATACCTAACTAACAACAAACTAGGTTTTTCCTTTCTTGGTATTGAAGAAAAAATTAAACAAAAGATGCTAAAAGAAAGAGAATTTTCTTTTTATATTTCAAAAACAAAAGGAATGCACAAAAGAAAAACATTGAAATCAAATAAAAAACTTAGGTTTCATATATGACCGCAACAACGATGAAGAAACTGAGATATTAAGGACAAGACTCGTCTTATAGTTATTCAATCTGAGAGAACCTAAAGAAGCACTAAATTTTGTTTTCATTTCAAATTTTAAGACTTTACCTACTTCCTGAAGCCAACAAGAAGTTTTAGAGAATCAAAGAGTCCAAAAGACTCCACAAAAAGGAAATCCATGGCTTTAAAAGGTTGAAAAACAAAGGAAAAACCACCTCCTATAAGCCATACACTCATGTTCCCACTATAGGGACCATACATACACTCTAGGGACCATACATACACTCTTGTTCCCACTACAGGGACCATAGGGACCATCTGGCTATAAGCAGGGTGACGTTGATGCCAAGTTGCTTAACGACGTCATTATTGAGGAGATTACACAGGCATTGGGAGTCTTTGGCGATGATAGAGATCAGAGCAGAGCAACAAGATTTTGCAAAGCCCTTTCCAGAACGAGCGAGAACACCATAGATCACAAGCAAGATGGTGGAATGGTTTCGAGGGTGTGCTCCAACAAGAAAAATGCTAATTGAAAGTGAACTCACAATAGAGATAGGGTTCTTGCACAGGCCTCTGCAGAGAGAGAGAGAGAGAACCACATATCACAGGCGAAATGGTGGAATCGTTTCGAGGGCGTATTCAAACAAGAAAAATGCCAATTGATAGGGAATTCGCAGGCGAGAGAAAAAGATATCATAGGAAGGATGATTGATTGGATTCGAGGGAATATTATAGCAAGAAGAATGTAATTGGATGTGGAATCGTGGCAATAGGTGTAGACAAGGGCATTTTTAAACAAGAAAAATATGTAATCGAGTAAGAATAATGCCAATTGACACGTAATTCACGATGAATATGGGGGTTTTGCTTAGGCCTCTTGCATTCACAATCTATCCCAGTGAGAGAAAGAATAATGGTAATTGTTGGCAAGTAATAGCCCAACGAGAACAAGAAGAATGGTAATTGTTGGCAAGAAATATCCAGACTGTTGTTAATTATTGTTGGAGAGCAATATCCAGTTTGCTAAACAACATTGAATGTTGCGATAGGTGGAATATAGGTTGTGCATTCAATGTTGTGACAGGTGAAATATAGATTATGGGATATTAAATATGTGGAATTTGAAAGCAGTTCAGATTTGATAATCAATAGTCTACTTATTGCAATATTCAATGCTATATAGCCAGATAAATATTGATCATTGTAATTGTTGGTGGAGTCCAGGACATTCCTTCACGATGGACAGTCCATCACGACACTGTTATGTCAACTCAATGTCGGTGACATGAAAGCCCACAAGAATGCAAAAAACCTTCAAATAAAAATAAAACATAATTCATCCTAGTGGAAGCTAGGGAAAACAAAATATTTGAGACGATATTGGTAGGGGCGATGGTAAGGGAACATGATAATTGTATACAAAGTTGGTAACTAGTGTGGTGAGAACAATTTACTTCCTTTAGGAGAAAAGTAAGATGAAAAGAAAACAACAAATAATCTTTAATTTTCTTTTTCAAAATTCCAATTTGTGAGAAGGAGAATATGTGCAATTTTTAATATTGATGACACAATTTTATATTAAAAAAGTATTATGGAAAATATAAAATTGATCATAGCCTATCGGTTATATGATAGAGTTCAAAAAAAATCTATCACAATCTATTCATTATAATTTGTGTGTTTTAGGTATGTATATGGATTTGTATACTTCAATAATTATAGAAGTATTATATAATGCATAATGAAAAAAAATATATCTAAAATTAATATTTTTTCTTTGGAGGGTCTCAACTATGTTTTCGACTTAGATACTTCCGGTTTTGTTTTTTTATGGTTGTTTTCTTCCCATTGATATTGTAGTGTTGTACCATCCAAAGGAAATTTCTTGACCTAAGGACTCTTACTCTTTATGACATCTACATTTCCTGAGAAATCTCAAGAGGATGAGTCCTTTATAGTAATTATAGACGATGGAGGGGGAGATCAAAAACTCATGTGGTGAACCTGTGGAACTATGCCCTGTGGAACTATGACCTCTGTAACTATGCCCTCTGGAACTATGACCTCTAGAACTACGCCCTCTGTAACTAGACCCTATGGAACTATGACCTGTGGAACTACGCCCTCTAGAACTATGACCTCTAGAACTACGCCCTGTAGAACTGTGACCTGTGGAACTATGACCTATGGCACTATGACTTGTGGAACTATGCCCTCTTGAACTATGACCTGTGGAACTACACCCTTTGTAACTATGCCCTCTAGAACTATGACCTGTGGAACTATGCCCTCTAGAGGGCGTATTTCCACGGGTCATAGTTCGAGAGGTCATAGTTCCAAAGGGCATAGTTCCATAGGTCATAGTTCCAAAGGGCGTATTTCCACAGGTCATAGTTCTAGAGGATGTAATTCCACAGGTCATATTTCCATAGGTCATAGTTCCGCAAGTAAAAGTTCTAAAGGAACTATGCCCTCTGGAACTACACCCTATGGAACTATGACCTCTAGAACTATGACCTTTAAAACTACGCCCTGTAGAACTATGACCTGTGGAATTGTGACTTGTTGAACTAAGCCCTTTGGAAATATGACCCCTAGAACTATGACCTCTGGAACTATTACCTTTGGAATTACGCCCTCTGGAACTATGAGCTTTGGAACTACACCCTGTGGAACTATGACCTATGGAACTATGACCTATGGAACTATGCCCTCTAGAACTATGCCCTCTGGAACTACACTCTCTAGAACTATGACCCGTGGAACTACACCCACTGGAATTATGACCTCTAGAACTATGCCCTGTAGAACTGTGACCTGTGGAACTGTGACCTATGGAACTATGACTTGTGGAATTGTGACCTCTGGAACTATGACCTATGGAACTACAACCTCTGGAACTACACCCTCTAGAACTATGACATGTGGAACTATGCCCACTAGAACTATGACCTCTAGAACTACACCCTGTAGAACTGTGACCTGTGGAACCGTGACCTGTGGAACTATGACCTGTGGATATTTGACCTGTGGAACTAGGCCCTCTGGAACTATGCCCTATGGAACTATGACATGTGGAACTATGACCTTTGGAACTATGCCCTATGGAATTGTGACTTGTGGAACTATGCCCTCTCGGACTATGACCTCTAGAACTATGCCTTTTAGAACTATGACCTGTGGAACTGTGACCTATGGAACTACGCCCTCTGGAACTATGACCTGTAGAACTACGCCCTTTAGAACTATGATCTATGGAGTTGTGACCTGTGGAACTACTCCCTCTGGAACTATGATCTCTGGAATTAGGTCTTAGTTCCACAGGGCATAGTTCTAGAGGGCATAGTTCCAGAGGTCGTAGTTCTAGAGGCGTAGTTCCAAAGGGCATAGTTTCACAGGTCATAGTTCCAAAGTGCATAGTTCCAAAGGTCATAGTTCCAAAGGGCGTAGTTCCAGAGGGCATAGTTCCACAGGTCACAATTTCATAGGTCATAGTTCCAGAGGGCCTAGTTCTAGAGGGCATAGTTCCACAAGTCATAGTTCCATAGGGCATAGTTTCGAAGGGCGTACTTCCAGAGGGCGTAGTTCTAGAGGTCACAATTCCACTGGTCATAGTTCCAGAGGGCCTAGTTCTAGAGGGTGTAGTCCCACAGGTCATAGTTCCATAGGGCGTAGTTCCAGAGGGCGTAGTTCCAGAGGTCATAGTTCCAAAGGGCGTAGTTCCAGAGAACGTAGTTCCAAAGGTCATAGTTCTAGAGGGAATAGTTCCACAGGGCGTAGTTCCAGAGGTCACAGTTCCAGAGGTCATAGTTCCAGAGGGCCTAGTTCCAGAGGGCATAGTTCCACAAGTCATAGTTCCAGAGGGCATAGTTCCAGAGGTCATAGCTCGAGAGGCGTAGTTCGAGAGGTGTAGTTCCAGAAGGTGTAGTTCCACATATCATAGTTCCAAAGGGCATAGTTCTAGAGGTCATAGTTCCAAAGGGCGTAGTTCTAGAGGGCATAGTTCCAGAGGTCAAAATTCCGTAAGTCATAATTCTAGAGGGCCTAGTTCTAGAGGGCGTAGTTCCACAGGTCATATTTCTAGAGGGCCTAGTTCCAGAGATCACAATTCCATAGGTCATAGTTCCAGAGGGCCTAGTTCTAGAGGGCTTAGTTCCATAGGTCATAGTTCCAGAGGGTGTAGTTCCATAGGGCATAGTTCCAGAGGTCGTAGTTCCAAGATAGAAGTAATGAGCTACTACAAAATGCTCCCAACAATACAGAATAGGCCTCTTGAACTACGCGCTCTGGAACTATGATTTGTGGAACTACGCCCTATGTAACTATGACCTGTGGAATTGTGACCACTGGAACTATGCCCTCTGGAACTATGACCTCTGGAACAATGCCCTCTGGAACTACGCCCTTTGGAACTATGATATGTGGAACTATGCCCTCTGGAACTATGACCTCTGGAACTACGCCCTCTGGAAATATGACCTTTGGAACTACGCCCTCTGGAACTACACCCTCTGGAACTATGACCCGTGGAACTATGCCCTCTAGAACTATGACCTCTAGAACTATGCCCTGTAGAACTGTGACCTGTGGAACTGTGACCTGTGGATCTATGACCGGTGGAACTACGCCCTCTTGAACTATGACCCGTTGAACTTTGACCTGTGGAACTACGCCCTCTATAACTATGCCCTCTGGAACTATGGCCTATGGAACTACGCCCTCTAGAGGGCATAGTTCCATGGGTCATAGTTTGAGAGGTCATAGTTCCAGAGAGCATAGTTCCATAGGTCATAGTTCCAGAGGGTGTAGTTCCACAGGTCATAGTTCTAGAGGGCGTAGTTCCACAGGTCAAAGTTCCAGAGGAACTATGCCCTCTGGAACTATGCCCTATGGAACTATGACCTCTAGAACTATGACCTCTAGAACTACGCCCTGTATAACTATGACCTGTGGAACTACGCCCTCTGAAACTATGACCTATGGAACTATGAACTTTGGAACTATTCCCTTTGGAACTGTGCCCTCTGGAACTATGACCTCTGGGACTATGCCCTCTAGAACTATGACCTCTTGAGGGCCTAGTTCTAGAGGGAATAGTTCCACAGATCATAGTTCCAGAGGGCATAGTTGCAAAGGTCATAGTTCCAAAGGGCGTAGTTCCAGAGGTCACAATTCCACAAGTCATAGTTCCAAAGGGAATAGTTCTAGAGGGCGTAGTCCCACGGGTCATAGTTCCATAAGGTATAGTTCCAGAGGGTGTAGTTCCAGAGGGAGTAGTTCCACAGGTCATAGTTCCAAAGGGCGTAGTTCCAGAGGTCATAGTTCTAGAGGGCGTAGTTCCACGGGGCGTAGTTCCAGAAGTCACAGTTCCACAGGTCATAGTTCCAGAAGGCCTAGTTCCAGAGGGCATAGTTCCAGAGGTCATAGTTCTAGAGGCATAGTTCCAGAGGTGTAGTTCCAGAAGGCATAGTTACAGAGGTCATAGTTCCAAAGGGCATAGTTCTAGAGGGCGTAGTTCAACCGGCGTAGTTTCAGAGGGTGTAGTTCCAGAGTTCACAATTCCACATGTCATAGTTCTAGAGGGCCTAGATCCACATGTCATATTTCTAGAGGGCGTAGTTCCAGAGGTCACAATTCCACAAGTCATAGTTCCAGAGGGCCTAGTTCTAGAGGGAATATTTCCACAGGTCATAGTTCCAGAGGGCGTAGTTCCATAGGGAATAGTTCCAGAGGTCGAAGTTCAAAGATAGAAGTAATGAGCTGCTACAAAATGCTCCCGACAATACATAATAGGCCTCTGGAACTATGACCTGTGAAACTACGCCCTCTAGAACCAGGCATGTAGTTCCACAAGTTATAGTTCTAGAGGACAGAGTTCCATAGGTCATAGTTCCAGAGGGCGTAGTTCCATAGGTCATAGTTCGAGAGGGCATAGTTCCAAAGGGAGTAGTTCCAGAGGTCATAGTTCCATAGGGCGTAGTTCCTGAGGGCATAGTTCCATAGGTCATATTTCCAGAGGGCGTAGTTCCACAGGTCATAGTTCCAAAAGGCATAGTTCCAGAGGTCATAGTTCCAGAGGGCGTAGTTCCATAGGACGTAGTTCCACAGGTCATAGTTCCAAAGGGCATAGCTCCAGAGGTCATAGTTCCAGAGGGCATAGTTCTAGAGGTCATAGTTCCATAGGGCATAGTTCATGAGGCTATAGTTCCACAGGTAATATTTCCAGAGGGTGTAGTTCCACAGGTCATTGCTCCAGAGGGCATAGTTCCACAGGTCATAGTTCCACAAGTCATAGTTCTACAGGGCATAGTTCCAAAGGTCATAGTTCCAGAGGGCATAGTTACAAAGGACGTAGTTCCACGGGTCATAGTTCTAGAGGGTGTAGTTCCACATGTCATAGTTCCACAGGTCATAGTTCTAAAGGGCGTAGTTCCAGAGCTCATAGATCTAGAGGGCGTAGTTCTAGAGAGCGTAGTTCCACAAGTCATTGTTCTAGAGGGCGTTATTCCACAGGTCATAGTTGCAGAGGGCATAGTTCAAGAGGTAATAGTTCTAGAGGGCATAGTTCAAGAGGTCATAGTTCTAGAGGGCCCTCTAGAACTACGTCGCTGGAACTACGCCCTCTGGAACTACGCCCTCTTGAACTACACCTCTCAAACTATGCCCTCTAGAACTACGCCCTCTAGAACTATGACCTCTAAAACTACACCCTCTGGAACTATGCCCTCTGGAACTACGCCCTCTGGAACTATGCCCTCTGGAACTATGCCCTCTAGAACTACAATTCAGTTCATAGTTCCAGAGGTCATGGTTCGAGAGGGTGTAGTTCCATAGGTCAAAGTTCCATAGGTCATACTGTGCTCTCAACAACTACACATAGTTCCAGTGGCGTAGTTCCATAGGTCAAAGTTCCATAAGTCATACTGTGCTCTCAGAAACTACGCATAGTTCCAGTGGCGTAGTTCCAGAGGTCATAGTTCCAGAGGGCGTAGTTCCAGTGGCGTAGTTCCAGAGGGCGTAGTTCCAGAGGGCGTAGTTCCAGAGGCATAGTTCCAAAGGCATAGTTCTAGAGGGCGTAGTTCTAGAGGTCATAGTTCCATAGGGCGTAGTTCCAACGACGTAGTTCCAGAGGGCGTAGTTCCAGCGGCGTAGTTCCAGAGGACATAGTTCCAGAGGGCATAGTTCAAGAGGGCATAGTTTCAGAGGGCATAGTTCCAGAGGTGTAGTTCCAGAGGTCATAGTTCCATAGGCGTAGTTCTAGAGGTCGTAGTTGCAGAGGTCATAGTTCTAGAGGGCGTAGTTCCAGTGGCGTAGTTCTAGAGGGCGTAGTTCCAGTGGCGTAGTTCCGGAGGGAATATTTCTAGAGGCATAGTTCGAGAGGGCATAGCTCCAGAGGTGTAGTTCCAGAGGTCATAGTTCAATAGTCGTAGTTACAGAGGGCGTAGTTCGAGAGGGTGTAGTTCCAGCGGCGTAGTTCGAGAGGGTGTAGTTCTAGAGGGCATAGTTCCAGAGGTCATAGTTCCAAAGGGTGTAGTTCAAAGACCTACGCCCTCTGGAACTACACCTCTGGAACTACGCCCTGTGGAACTATGACCTGTGGAACTACCCCCTCTGAAACTACGCCCTCTGGAACTATGATCTCTGGAACTACGCCCTCTGGAACTATGCCCTTTGGAACTACACCGCTGGAACTATTCCCTCTGGAACTATGACCTATGGAACTATGCCCTCTAGAACTATGCCTCTGGAACTACGCCCTCTGAAACTATGCCACTGGAACTATGCCCTCTGGAACTATGACCTCTGGAACTACGCCCTCTTGAACTATGCCTCTAGAACTATGACCTATGGAACTACGCCTCTGGAACTATGCCCTTTGGAGCTACGCCCTTTGGAACTATGACCTCTGGAACTATGCCCTCTAAAACTATGACCTCTGGAACTACGCTGTCTAGAACTATTACCTATTGAACTACGCCCTCTAGAACTGTGAATTGTGGAACTATGCCTCTGGAACTATGCCCTATGGAACTAGGACCTCTAAAACTACACCTCTGGAACTATGCCCTCTTGAACTATGACCTCTGGAACTACACCCTCTAGAACTATGCCCTCTGGAACTAAGCCGCTGGAATTATGCCCTCTAGAACTATGACCTCTAGAACTACGCCCTCTAGAAGTATGCCTCTGGAACTATCACCTCTGGAACTATGCCTCTGGAACTACGCCCTCTAGAACTATGACCACTGGAACTAGGTCCTCTGGAGCTACGTCCTACGGAACTATGAACTCTGGAACTATGCCCTCTAGAACTACGCCTATGGAACTACGACCTCTGGAACTACGCCTCTAGAACTACGCCCTCTGGAACTACGACCTCTGGAACTACACCGCTAGAACTACACCCTCTGGAACTACGCCTCTGGAACTACACCCTCTGAAACTACACCTGTGGAACTACGTCCTCTAGAACTATGACCTCTGGAACTATGCCCTTTGGAACTATCAACTCTGGAACTACGCCCTTTGGAACTATGCCGTTGGAACTATGACCTCTAGAACTACACCCTGTGGAACTACACCTCTAGAACTATGACCTATGGAACTACACCTCTGGAGCTATGCCCTCTGGAACTACGCCATTGGAACTATTCCCTCTGGAACTATGACCTCTGGAACTACGCCCTCTAAGACCTCTTGAACTATGCTGCTGGACCTACGCCCTTTAGAACTATGACCTCTAGAACTACACCCTCTAGGACCTCTGGAACTACGCCGCTGGAACTATGCCCTCTGGAACTATGCCCTATGGAACTATGCCCTCTTAAACTTCTCCCTCTAGAACTATGCCCTCTGGAGCTACGCCATCTAGAGCTACGCCTTCTGGAACTATGCCCTCTGGAACTATGCTGCTGGAACTACACCACTGGACCTATGCCCTCTGGAACTATGACCTTTGGAACTACGCCCTCTAGAACTACGCCTCTAGAACTACGCCTCTAGAACTACGACCTCTGGAACTACGCCCTCTAGAACTATGCCCTCTGGAACTACGCCGCTGGAACTATGCCCTCTGGAACTATGACCTCTGGAACTACACCCTCTAGAACTACGCCTATGGAACTATGACCTTTGGAACTATGCCTCTAGAACTATGCCCTCTGGAACTACGCCCTCTGGAACTACGCCGCTGGAACTATGCCCTCTTGAACTATGACCTCTGGAACTACGCCCTCTAGAACTATGCCTCTAGAACTATGACCTCTGGAACTACGCATATGGAACTACGCCCTCTGGAACTACACCCTCTGGAACTATGACCTCTAGAACTACGCCCTCTGGAACTATGACCTCTGGAACTACCCCCTCTAGAACTATTACATGTTGAACTACGCCCTCTGGAACTGTGACTTGTGGAACTACGCCTCTGGAACTACGCCCTCTGGAACTAGGACCTTTGGAACTACACCTTTGGAACTACACCCTCTTGAACTATGACCTCTGGAACTACGCCCTCTGGAACTATGCCCTCTAGAACTATGCCACTGGAACTACGCCCTCTGGAACTATGACCTCTGCAACTACGCCCTCTAGAACTATGCCTCTAGAACTATGACCTCTGGAATTACGCCTCTTGAACTATGCCCTCTGGAACTACGCCGTTGGAACTATGCCCTTTGGAACTATGACCTCTGGAACTAAGCCTTCTAGAACTACGCCTCTGGAACTATGACCTCTGGAACTACGCCCTCTGGAACTACGCCCTCTGGAATTATGACCTCTGGAACTACGCCCTTTGGAACTATGACCTCTGGAACTACGTCCTCTAGAACTATTACCTGGGGAACTATGCCCTCTGGAACTGTGACTTGTGGAACTACGCCGTTTGGAACTATGACCTCTGGAACTACGCCTCTTGAACTATGCCCTCTGGAAGTACACCCTCTGGAACTATGCCCTCTAGAACTATGCCTCTGGAACTACACCCTTTGGAACTATGACCTCTAGAACTATGACCTCTGGAACTATTCCCTCTGGAACTATGTCGCTGGAACTACGCCCTTTGGAACTATAACCTATGGAACTACGCCCTCTAGGACCTCTAGAACTACACCCTCTAGAACTACGCTACTTGAACTATGCCCTCTGGAACTATGCCCTCTGGAACTATGTCCTCTGGAGCTACGGCCTCTGGAGCTACACCCTCTGGAACTATGACCTCTAGAACTACGCCCTCTAGAACTACGCCTATGGAACTATGACCTCTGGAACTACGCCTCTGGAACTACGCCCTCTGGAACTACGCCACTGGAACTACGCTGCTAGAACGAGACCCTCTGGAACTACGCCCTCTTGAGCTACGCCTCTGGAACTACGCCCTCTGGAACTATGCTGCAAGTCATAGTTCCAGAGGTCATGGTTCCAGAGGGTGTAGTTCCACAGGTCATACTATGCCCTCTGGAACTATGCGTAGTTCCAATGGCATAGTTCTAGAGGTCATAGTTCTAGAGGGCACAGTTCCAGCGGCATAGTTCTAGAGGGCGTAGTTTTAGAAGGCTTATTTCCAGAGGGCGTAGTTCCAGAGGGCATAGTTCCAGAGGTCATAGTTCCAAAGGGCGTAGTTCTACAGGGCATAGTTCCAAAGGTCATAGTTCCAGAGGCGTAGTTCTAGAGGGTGTAGTTCTAGAGGTCATAGTTCCAGAGGGCGTAGTTCCAGCGGCGTAGTTCTAGAGGGAATAGTTTCGGAGGGCATAGTTCCATAGGGTGTAGTTCCAGAGGCATAGTTCCATTGGTCATAGTTCCAGAGGCGTAATTCTACAGGGCATAGTTCCAGAGGTCATAGTTCCAGAGGGCATAGTTCCAGTGGCATAGTTCCAGAGGGCATAGTTTCAGTGGCGAATTTCTAGAGGGCATAGTTCCAGAGGGCATAGTTCCATAGGGCATAGTTCCAAAGGGCATAGTTCCAAAGGTGTAGTTCCAGAGGTCATAGTTCCAAAGGCGTAGTTCTAGAGGGCATAGTTCCAGAGGTCATAGTTCCAGAGGGTGTAGTTCCAGTGGCGTAGTTCCAGAGGGTGTAGTTCTAGAGGGCATAGTTCCAGAGGGCGTAGTTCCTTTAGTTCCCTTCATTCAACTTGCTCATCACTATTACATAAACACGTGATGTATTTCAGCAATATAATATTCTCCTAACCTCATGCGTCAAGGGGAATTTTTTATCACAACACTATCGTCCACTTGGGACACTTAAACATTTTATGCTAAAGGAATAAAAAATAAGCTCATAATTGAGTTTAGAAGCTCAAAATACATGGGAGACATGCTCGTTAATCATGGACAACAAGAGTCAACTCTTAATTTGACCAAAATGGAGAACTACACAGTAGCTTGATTCATGTGGCATGTAATTGAATAGAAAATCCTTTGATACAGTCCATGTAATCCTTGTTACACCAAGAATGCATTAAATTCCATGGTTCATTCAATTCCATGGTCACTTAAAAGGTTGGTTTGGTCAAGCCCCCATACCATTCAGATTACTTAACTCAATAAAGGGTTACATGGCCATTCTTGGTGAAAATGCCATCACATGGATTGATATTTGAATCCAAGATCCATTTCCTCTCCTATGAAAGTTTATAAATGAGAGCCTCCATTGCTGGAAAGTTATGTTGCTAGATATTTGCTAAGGATTTGAATGCCCTCATGATTCAATCCTTCCTTTAAGGTTCATGAGTAGTTATGCTACCAAAATTTCCCCTCCAGTTGATCATCTCATAAGGAGAAATGTTGTTCAAAATG
>SNQJ01S0068363.1:52019-65412 GCA_010110895.2 Picea sitchensis | reverse complement strand
AATTGAAGTACAGTTATTTTTTAATTTTTCATCATTGAAAAATTAAATGATTATATGTCTTTCCAAATAAAATTAAAACCAACCCTTCAAATTTGATCACTGATTGGATAATAACATGGCAGGTACGCTTCTGTGAAAGAGGTTTACCTACACTTCCAGCGGGTGTGTTTTGCATCTGGGTAATTGTATTTGCACTATAAGCCAAATCTCGTAGAGCCAGCAGAGCCGCACATGTAATTTCTGTTCCACTGATTCTTCTTTTTGTCCTGTCAATGTGTTTTGGCGTATTAAGGCATTAACAAAGTGAGTGCAGGGAGCACGGGGGAGGCAGAGGCAGAGGGTGGTGTAGGTAGAAATCAGGTTTGTGGGACATTAAATGTAACAGGCTGTTCACATGATGAGTGTAGCCTATCCGCATGTATTATATCAATGCTCATGATAAATTGATAATGCATTGTTGTATAAGCACTATTTCATTGGTTTGTTCGATCATATATTTAATATGTGGTCGGTAAGATTCTCGAATCTGGAAGACTAATTAAATCTTTGCGACTGTACAAGATTGCTGTCATACCACAAGCGCCTATTAGATTTTATTATGGATTGAAATAAAACATATATATCGATATATAAATCTTTAAGACTCGGCACAAATTGCTGACTTTAATATAATGACAAAACAAGTGAGATATTTCATATTGTCCAATCTGTTGATGGTGAATTGTGTTAATGGATTGTTATATTTGTTAGAGTAGAAGTGATGGTGAATTGAGTTACAGTGCACAAAATCCATACCAAAAATAGTGCTAAAAAACAGTGATGACAAATGACAAAACCCTAAAAAAAACAAAGAAAGAAAACACTTTTGGTCTCTAGTTCAAAGCATTATGCATGCATAGCAATAACTCATGAACTAGTGTAAAAGAAATCCTTATTATCTATCATAGTGAGCATTATTATCATCAAGCAAGAGGAGGATAAACACTTATGTAATTTTCATGGGATTTCCATACAGATTTGCAAACTGAACTTTATTTTTGTACTTAACGATATTTTATACAACATTTTATACAACATGTAAGTTACAAGTTCGATTTGCCATATTTTATTCAGTCTGGATTATTTGTATATCCTATCTTATTCATATCTTATTTTGAATTTGTAACCTCTTAAAAGGAAACATATATTTTTAATCATTAAACTCTTTATTTTTATTTATTCTTCATTGTGTTAATCTAGGTTTTATTCTTATGATGTCATATCCATGCAACAACTCTCAAACTTGATGATGACATGAGATAGAGGCAAATTAATTGATGTTGCAGATTGTTGCTGGAGTAGATCTGTTGAATAAGAAAGAGTTGTGTGAGAGTTCGATTGAATTGCTATTGGTGGATTGAAAGGAGCCGCCATTCAGAGAGCCGAATCGATGAAAGGAGTCACCATTTTAGAGATAGTCGAGCCGCAACCGCCCTTTAAGAGCTGAGTCGCCACTGCTACCAAAGGAAGCCGAATCGCCGTGATTCCAAGGGAGCCGTCATGTGAGCCGCTAAATAAAAAGGAGCCATCATGAGAGAGTTGCAGGTAGAGCAAATATATTTCCATCACGAGGAGCATAAACAATTACACTCTGCCATCATTTTGGTTGATAAGCCCCCACAAGATTGATAGGGAAGAAGGGATTAAGCCGCCAAAAGAGACAGGGTTGAGGATTGTAAGAGATTGATAGGGTCGAAGGGAGCTGCTGTAGCAGATAAAGAATAGCCGCCATTAAAGGGAGCTGCCATAATAGAGTTGCTGTAGTAGATAAGTTGCTGCTTGTTTGAAGCTAAGGAAAGTTGTTCATCGTTCTCAATTAGGGTTGTCAATATTCAGCCTGCTAAGCAATATTGAATTATAGGTTAAGTGGATTATAGGTTAGTCAGGTAGATTATAGATTATTGCATCTGAATGTAGCATTCAATGATGCGTAGCAGGCTGAAAGTTAAGAAAAGTCGTCCATAGCCTTCAACTCTGACAGCCAATATCCAGCCTCAACTATGGCTACCAATATCCAGCCTGCTAAGCAGCATTGAATGCTGCTACAGGTGATAAAAAAGATTATAGGTTATTGAATATAAATGCAGCATTCAATGATGTATAGCAAGCTGATTATTGCTGGCCTCTCAATTACTATTTGAAAGTAAGGGAATTGCTACACATTGAAAAGGAAACTAGCTTTTCCTGTCACAACACTTTGCATAGTTGTGGGTTTATTTTTGGAGCAGGAAATAATTTCAGCCCATTAACCTAAAAAAAAATGGAAGATATTTTACTCACTGTGTGCAATTATAAGCAGAAAGAATTTCAGCCCATTAACCTAAAAAAAAAATGGAAGATATTTTACTCACTGTGTGCAATTATAAGCAGAAGAAATTTTGTTTTTAATTTCAGACGGGTAGATATTTGGATTTACCACTGTTCATTTCTTTTTAATATTTACATTTTCACAACCGTTTGTTTTTACACGTGAATCACGGAAATGATATTAGAGAAATATTAGGGTTCCAATTTTCACATTTGAAAAAAAAGGGTAAAAGTTCAATTTTAACTAATGAACAAATTCTTGTGGGTACGGAAATGATATTAGAGAAATATTAGGGTTTCAATTTTCACATTTGAAAAAAAGGTAAAAATTCAATTTTAACTAATGAACAAATTCTTGTGGGTAATAGTAAAAGGTACTGAACAAGCACCAATATATATAATTAAATTACTAGAATGACAAATCGAGAGCTTTTATTGGCCTTTTTCTTAGATATTCAGAGTTACATCACTTAGATTTGGAACAACCATTGAAGGAAATCTAATGCATTGTTTGAGTACAAGCTATGAATGCAAAGTTTTATTTGAAACTACACTTATTCAATTTTAAGATGTCAACTTAAACCACTTTGTCTAATTGGATAAACAATTTAAATAATTTGAAAGTACACTTATTGAGTATTAAGATGTGAGCTAAAATAACTAGAGGTCAAACAATTAGTAATTAGTAGAGGTAAAGATTGAGGATGTTAAAGCCATTATGTTAAAATTAAAGTTTAGCATCTAAATACAATAACATTATTTTTACTCTAAGCCATCTTTCACAAAGTCTAGAAGATATGATTGGTGCACTTTTAGCTAAAGTAAAGAGAAGGCATAATCAAAAGACTAACGGTGATAATCAATATGAGAAGACATTTTGTTCAAGAAACAATCAGCAACTAAAGACAAGAGGGAGATATAATGTTACTATTGAGGAAAAATGGGTCATATAGCAATTAATTGTAAAATGTGTGTTAATGATCTTCTAAAAGGGAAGCTTAAATAATCAACAAATATAGACAATGAAGAAGACTTAGCCAAATAATTCTCATTTAAAGAGGGGCCTAGGCTTTGAAGACACTGAGGGATATAGTGGAAGACAAATAGTTGTTCAATAGTATAGGATGTAGGTGGATCAAAGAAACTACATCCTCATTGGGGTTATGAGACATCCATTTGGGGATTGTTGTCCAATAGTTCAGGGGAAATGCAGGGTTTGAAAGTTTGGCATCATACTTTTACGAGGGTTGCGAGACATTTCAAGTGCTAATGATGTCCAATGATGCAAGGAAACTTGGATCACATCTAGGAAGCTATACCTTTAGTTGGAATAGGGAGCATCTTGAAGGAGTCTTGTTGGTCCAAGCATTGTTGGACCATTGTTTTCAAAGATGAAGCCTCACAAGAATATTTGATTCTTTTTTTAGTTGTGTTCAGTCAATGTGTGTTTGTTTTTAGTGAATTTTGTTTTTTAGTAGTGTAAGCCTTAAGAGGGGAGGGGGTGTTAGATTATAGGGATTACATAATAAACAATCTCATCATGCATTAATTTATTAATAGATTTTGTTGGATGAATGGTTGAGATAATAACCCAATGTTATTGTGTTAAGTTCACTAGAGCTAATATAGAATATCTTCTTTGAGTTACTCTTATTTATTCTAAATTGAGTTAATCTAGGTTATATTCTTATAGAGACCATTTGCAACATAATCTAGAAATGAAAATAAAAATAACCACAATTCAAATGAAATATGTATTTATAAAATTTTGATGGCTCACTAACTAAATAACAAAATGTTTATTTTTTCCTAACTCTATTCTCCTATAAAAAAAACAATTATGGTCTTAAAAAGGAAATTATGCTAGTTTACAAGTAGTAGTTTAGGTGTATACTACAAGGCAACATGGAGGAGAATGTAAAACAATCTAAGCCTAAATTTTATTGTAGCATGAATAATTTTTTTTTGTTGTTGTTAATTATTTTTATTTTTTGAGATGTAATGTCCCCTTCCAATTGATCATGAAGGAGGATGACTCAATAGCCTATACGACTCTCGTAGGATATACTCAAAAAGGGAAAAGGGAGTCAATGAAGTTTATTTGGTGTCACTAGGTTAAAAGAATGACAAATCCTAAAGTGACATTAAATAAAATAAACAATTATATTTAAATAAAATTGGAGGGAAGCTAAAGTGAAGGTTTGATTTGGTAAAAAATGGGAAATATCTAGAAGGCCCAGAGGAAGGATAAATAGAGGGGTAACCCTTCTCTTTGACATTATGAATTGATCTCTCATTTTGGAGTGCTCTTGGAGCCATTGTTTCGTTAGGGTTTAGCAAAACCCTTCCACTGCTACAGTCTAGTTTCAGTGGTGCAATACCCACCCTAGCTGGACAAGAGGGGAGTCCATATATGAATACCATTAGAGCTTCACTTGAGATTTTTGCATTCATTTGGAGAATTACCGAGGTACGCAGGTGGTTTATGGAACATTCTGGATGAGGCCGAGCCTAGACATTTGCAGGTTTCAGGAGGGTTTTATATAAACCAGGGTTTAGGGAATCCCCATGGGTTGAGTACGAGCATCCCATGAGGCCCCACTAGACATCCAAAGGTTTTCCCACGAGGCCCTCTGTGATTGGGATTACAATGGGTCATTTGGATTAGGTTTGTAGGGATACATGAGTGCCACTAGCAGAGAAGACATTACTAGAGCATAGCATCACAAGAAGCGTCATAAATTGGCTTCATTCTAGGTTTCCTTGTATTGTTTATGTTAGTAGATTTGTGCAGCTGCCTTACAACCATTAGACTTGTGTGTTCAAGAGTATTTTGTAGATACTATTACAACCATTAGATATCATCGTATTGTTGTTTCCATCCATAATAAGATGTCACGGTTATCTTCTCTATTTTTTGTGTAATGAATGCATGCAATGTGTTTGTCAATATTCTTGTATGAGAAAACTATTTGTAAGGGGTTAAAAACAACATTAATACCAAATGTTTTTCATATTTACATAAGGATAATTAACAATTTTTGGAAAGAATACATAATAAACCCACATACCCTAGTTGGGGACATTACACAAGAGTAATTATTTTTCTTATTTTAAACATGTGCTTTTAAGAATAGAATTGTTTTGTTTAAATGTTTTTTTTTGGCTTACTAAATTTGAAGTGAATATTTATCAAACAAACTTAAGAAAGCTATTTTTTTGAAATATCAAATATATATCTAAATGATAAATATGCATCCCTATCCATTAACATATAAGGGTGTTTATGATGGATAGTGAAAGAATAATTTGTTTGGGTATTGTGTTGGTCATATTATAATTGGTTATGATTGTATCGGGACTGATACGATGAAGTTAGATGGTTATATTTTATAAACTCTTTTCAAATTCAAGGCATGTATATTCATTTTATTTGATTGTACTAGGGTTAATATAGTCACATTAGAGAAAATGATTTCTCTGAAATTCAGACTACTAATAAGCCTTATGGTTGGCCTAATCAAGAGTCATTATTTTGCAGATGATGGGAGACATGATAGTCTCTGGTCAACATGCATGCATGCCTATAATGTAATATCCCCAATGACGAGCCCTATTGTAATCATGTTTTATAGGCTGGTGAGCCAAGTTAATATAAGCTGGTAAGGCTTATGAGTTTATTAGGCCGAAGAGCCTAAGTGTTAAGTCCGGGAGCCTGTTTTTGTATATGTAATTATGCAGAACATTAATAAAAGTATAAATACCACTGCATGCAGACCGACCACGATGAATGAGTGATGGGGGACAAAGATTCCACAGAGTGGGTAAGAGATTGGGGGCTGGAAGGTTGGAAAGAGAGGCTAAGTGTTGATTCTAGGGGCTTAAGTCCTTGGGAATAATATTTTAATATTATTCCAAAAGCAATGTGAAATATATGTTTTGTCCTAAGTTCTTGGAGAGGAACGCGTGTTGATGGAGTGCATGCAGCTTCATGGGTGACATGTGTTGACCTAGGCACATGCAGTTAAAAACTGCAGAAGTCAGTCGTGGAGGGGGTCGCTCCTCATTCCATCATCCTTTACGTCTGATTTCAGATACCCTCACGCAGCTCTAAGAACCATAAAATCGAGACGTCTTCCTGAAGACCAAAACATCATCCGTCTAATTTTGTTATTGGTCTGCGTCTGTCCTTGACATACCTATGCACCGTTGAGAGAACTGGTCAGGAGGGGAAAGTCGACTTGTGAGTTAAAGAACCCAGTCTATCCACCATTGCAGAGCTGAATCCGTACCTGATCTGTCTGTAGGTTGTTGCTTTATGTTTTCTTGAGTGGGGTTGTGTTGTGGTTATCCTCACCGTGCGGGAATTGAGTCGGAAGGGATTGAATAACCGGTTTGTAAGGCCCTTAGTTGAAGAGGCAGTCTGCTAGGCCCATGAGAATCTATTTCCAGGTGAAGGAGTCTGCTGGGAAGTGGTATTCTTCCAGAGAGAGTCCAACACCAGCTACAGAGCTCTAAGACTTCCTGATCCAACCTGTTGCCGAGACCCAGAGAGGGAGGTGAAGCACTGATGGACTGTGCTTGTGAAGGTGTATACTCCCGGGTGGAATGAGCATGTGGGGAATGAGAGTCCATGAGCAGTGGGCATAAGAAGGCATCCTGGGAAGAATCCTTCTGGTTATTCTGTGCAGTTTTCCCTATAACCTTAGCCTAGACTAGGATTCCTTGCCTTGGGTGGAGCTTAGTCCCAGCTCGGGGGTGACCCACTGCTGAGTGTGATGAGCAGCGTGGTCTAAGGCTGGGAGGTTCGTGAAAGGCCTGCACGTTGTTGGTGGAATTACGCCAATAATAAAAGATAAGTGTTCATTTTGTACTTAATTTATAAGTATATGCATGTCTATGATTCTTGCAATATTATTATGTATTTCGCTGTAATCACGAATTACTATTAATCCCATTAAACCTGCATGTTAGTCGTAATTCTGTGATTACTCTGTTTGGTTTAGTTAAATGTGTGTAATATGAATTAATTCATGTTATATATATAAGTATGAGAATGTTGTTTCTGCACAATAGCATGTGCCCGGTCGTGGGGTTGACGGCCGGGGACGTTACATATAAGGACATGATAAACACGTTTTTTTTAATGTATATTAGGTATGCTTGTATGTTGGAAATTTGAGAAACATATGTATAATTACATGTACGAGTGTCACTACTAGTTCAAGATATGAATTTGAATTCAATGAATAATAACTCAACAAAATATTCATAGTTTGAGCCTAATGACAATAGCTTGAATGTACTTTTCAGTAAAAACCTCATTGCATAAAGAGAACGTTCTTAAAAGAGAATTCAAAGAAATTGTGGTAATAAGGCTTTGGAACTTTGTAATGGACCAAAGATCAATTTAGATCTAAAAGTAAATGGATAGTAAATTAAATAATAGTAACATAATGTAAATGAAAAAATGTAAATAGTTGTTTGTTTAGAGATGCTTGTGAAATTTGGGCCATCGATAAGTTTTAAGGATAATTTAATCAAGAGCTATTTTTTTGCTCTTGATTAAATTATGTTGTAATTGTTCTATACCTTCTTGCAATTTAGTTTTAACCTTCTGATACTAGGCAATGATCTTGTCTCTATCATCTAATTGCTCTCTTAGAATTTTAAGCTCATCATTCTACACATAAATTAATCTTCTCAAATTTTCAACCTCAACATCTTTTAAATTCAGATCTGACAGAATTTTGGCCAACTCCTTAGGTGGGTCTATAGATATTGAAGGTTGAAGTGAAGAAGCTCCTTTCTTCAAAACTTCAGTCTATTTCTCATATAATTCGATCTATTCTTTCATTATAATCATCCGTTTCAAAAGTGGATCATTTTCTTGTTGTACTTTCAGTAACTCGAGAATTTGAACACAATCAATATTTGTTATATTAAGCCTATTCTTTAATGTCTGGATTTCAATATCCTTAGTTTTAATGAAGGTTTGTATTGATTTAGTATATTTGGGATTATCTCCCAATTGAATTACCCATTTCTCAAGTTCATATATTGTCATTTGATTAGTTCTACTAGCTAACTTTTCTTACTTCAACTTCTTTTGGATTCAGATCCCGATCTCTGTGTGGTTTTGTAATATATACCAATATCCTACTTTAGCGTTTGGAATCAACTGTAAAAGTTTCTTATACTTTGGAAATATTATAGGAGGAAAATCTTCATGAATAATGGTGTAAGTTCTAGAAATGAATTGATTGATGAATTCAAATAATCATGTATTTTGAGGTTTCTTTCTAACTAAAGGATTCCAATAAATTACCGAGAAAGGTTTACCCATTTCATCTTCTATATTAAAATTAATATGYTGAAATTTGACAGATTGAAAATACAAACATAGATACACCAAGTAAGACTAAAATMTGAAATATMYGTTGATTCCAAATTTTGTTAATTGAAAATGAAGGGTATTAACCAARTGTTGGGCATAGTTGAACCAAGTGTTGGGCATAGTTGAACTTGACAAGGGGTTTTAGAGTAGCCTATGGAAAAATGGATAAAATAAACCCCATAACGATTTCATTAACAATCTTATCCTTGTCATATCCTAAAATTAAACACATCATAGCTATTATCTACTTGGAAATCTAAAAAAATAGACTAGTTTCATAGGTAGATGAATTTTCAAGAACATTAGTATCTTTGTCCAAATAAGATTGAAGTAGGTTGTTTTTCTCTTGAGTATATAATCCTTTAAAAATTATAGCTAAGTTTTCTTCATGAAGAATTTGAATATCTAGAGGATTTAAACCAATTTTAACATTTCATAAATTGACTTAGCATTGATCACAAATAAAACCAAGCCATTTTTAGATATTACAAACCTTTTTGATGATACATAATTTGATGCACACCAAGATACAAATTCTAGGAATGATATGTATGTGAAACAATGGATTTGGCTAGCACAGAATCCCAAAGATGATACAAATCATGAAGGTCCCGAAAATTCTCATCACCTAATTGGTGAATTTTAAATAAATCATAGGACAACACAATATCATACACTTCTTCATCCTTATCGACCAAGTCTTGTCTTTAGATGTTTTTCTAAAAACAATGTTCAACTGGATTTTATAGGTTTGGAAGACTTCATTTTTATAAATAAAATGAGAACAATGCTTTGAAATACCAAGTAGGTTGAAAAATTCCAGCTTTTGTAGGCACTTTTAATAGATAAACTCCACAATATTCTTTTCATGCTTCAAATTGCTTAATTAACCTTTTACCATGAGCTTTACAATGTAACCACGACCTTTTACCCTTTTATTAATGAAAATTACCTTTGGGACACATGGCATGTCCTTATTGGCTGAAATAATGATTGTGTCATTGTTGTGTCAACATCTTGTTGAGCCTCAAAAACCCCCCATTATTCTTAAATTTTTTAATAAACAGTAATGGGCCTGTTTTGCTTGTTTCATCTCTTCCAATCTTTTATTTCTGATTATTTTTCGTTTTAATAGTTTTTAATTCTTTATATTCCAATAATATCTTGCCAAATACTCTTTTGAAACAAAATAACTAAGTAATAAACTTCTTTGATCTCCCAATCTCCAGGTAGTCCAGTGGGTTGGTTATATCGGATCAGGGGATGCTGTCTGTTTAAAACTTCAATAAATTTCCCCAATGCCCCGGTGGGTTGGTGGTACCGAATCAACCTTCTTGTCACTTTATTACTTGCAAATTATTTGTCAATCTCTTTGTGCATCGGTGGGTCGGTGGCCCGGTTATACCGACTTAGTTACACCACTTTATTGTTTGTGATGGTCACCCAGATCCATGGTGCCCTCGAGTGCCCCAGTGGTACCAGATTAGGTTTTATGTTTCGGTTTAATTTATTTAAATAAGTTCCCAATCCTTGGTGGGCCAGTTATACCATATTATGTTTTGTGTTTTCTCCCGATGACTTAATAAAGTCCTGGTGGAGCGATAACCCGATTATACTAGATTTGGGTAGTGTATTTCCATGTGTTATGAGTTATCAGTGATCCCATCAGCACCAATTGAAACTAGTCAAAACTTCCATCTTCATATGGAATATGATCAACCTAATCCACAAGTCAAGAATGTTGAATCTCCAAGTTCACATGACCTCCTCAATTTTGAGTTTCCTTCAAATAAGTCCATCCTATAAGTCATGGCTTAAATTGATAAGCCAAAGGAAGATGTGAATCATTGATCATCTATTCTTCCTGATTTGAAATAGATGAGGGTTAACATGAGGAGTCTTCATTTAGGATAGAGGGATTTTTTTGGAGCATCCAGTGAAATGACAAGTCTTGAATGTTTTCAGCTACAAAAATCTTGTTCAAAACTTGCCATTGAATCCTCTACTCTTAATCACACTAAAGAAGAATGTTTTGTACCTCGTTTACGTCTTTATGGGCATCATATAGGACCTTCCATATCTCACAAGACTACTCAAAATGAGTATATTTGTATGTGGAAATTCAATTCTATGTGGCGTGGCCCCATGCTACCAACAATGCTTCGTGAGTTCTTTGATGATGATAGGGATCCTGGGATTGAGCCTAGTAATGGGCTCTAATTTGCATAAACGATCAGAATGTGTAATTTTTTGTACATAGGTGCATGGTGAGTGTTTTTTTTCATATATTATATTAAAAAATAAAAATAAAAAACATTTGTTTTTATTTTATTTTATATTTCACTATGTATTTTAACGTCGATTCTAATATTTATGGATGTGTTTTATAAGACTCAGTGACACTTTGTTTGACATTTTTTTTTTATGGAGAACTCCATTAAAATTGAGGTACCTGTCTCAAACTGACATATGGAGATCTGTTGAAGAAGAAAGAGTTGTGTGAGAGCTCGATTGAATTGCTATTGGTGGATTGAAAGGATCCGCCATTCAGAGAGCTGAATCGATGAAAGGAGTCACCATTTTAGAGATAGTCGAGCCGCAACCGCCCTTTAAGAGCTGAGTCGCCACTGCTACCAAAGGGAGCCAAATCGCCGTGATTCCAAGGGAGCCGTCATGTGAGCCGCTAAATGAGAAGGAGCCATCATGAGAGAGTTGCAGGTAGAGCAAATATATTTCCATCACGAGGAGCAGAAACAATTACACTCTGCCATCATTTTGGTTGATAGGGAAGAAGGGATTAAGCCGCCAAAAGAGACAGGGTTGAGGATTGTAAGAGATTGATAGGGTCGAAGGGAGCTGCTGTAGTAGATAAAGAATAGCCGCCATTAAAGGGAGCTGCTATAATAGAGTTGTTGTAGTAGATAAGTTGCTTGTTGTTTGAAGCTAAGAAAGTCGTTCATCGTTGTCAATTATGGTTGTCAATATTCAACCTGTTAAGTAGCATTGAATGTTAGAGTAGATGGTCAGTGGATTATAGATTGTTGTATATGAATGTAGTATTTAATGATGCGTAGCAGGCTGAAAGTTAAGGAAAATCATCCATAACCCTCAACTCTGACAACCAATATCCAGCCTCACCTATAGCTGCCAATATCCAGCCTGCTAAGCAGCATTGAATGCTGTTGCAGATAGTCAGGTGGATTATATGTTATTGAATATAAATGCAGCATTCAATGATATATAACAATTCAATGATATATAGCAAGCTGATTATTGCTGGCCTCTCAATTAATATTTGAAAGTAAGGGAGTTGCTACACATTGAAGAGAAAAATAGCTTTTCCTGTCACAACACTTTGCATAGTTGTGGGTTTATTTTTGGAGCAGGAAAGAATTTCAGCCCATTAACCTAAAAAAAAAATGGAAGATATTTTACTCACTGTGTGCAATTATAAGCAGAAGAAATTTTGTTTTTCATTTCAGACGGGTAAATATTTGGGTTTACCACTGTTCATTTCTTTCTAATATTTACATTTTCACAACCGTTTGTTTTTACACGTGAATCACGGAAATGATATTAGAGAAATATTAGGGCTTCAATTTTCACATTTAAAAAAATAAAAATTCAATTTTAACTAATGAACAAATTCTTGTGGGTAATAGGAAAAGGTACTAAACAAACACCAGTATATATGATTAAATTACTAGAATGACAAATCCAGAGCTTTTATTGGCCTTTTTCTTACATATTCAGAGTTACATCACTTAGATTTGGAACAACCATTGAAGGAAATCTAATGCATTGTTTGAGTACAAGCTATGAATGCAAAGTTTTCTTTGAAACTACACTTATTCAATTTTAAGATGTCTACTTAAACCACTGTGTCTAATCGGATAAACAATTTAAACAATTTGAAAGTATACTTATTGAGTTTTAAGATGTGAGATGAAATCACTAGAGGTCAAACAATTAGTAAAGGTAAAGATTGAGGATGTTAAACCCATTATGTTAAACTTTATTAAAATTAAAGTTTAGCATCTAAATATAATAACATTATTTTTACTCTAAGCCAGTTTCTTTCACAAAGTCTAGAAGATATGATTGGTGCATTCTTAGCTAAAGTAAAGAGAAGGCATAATCAAAAAACTAAAGGTGATAATCAATATGAGAAGACATTTTGCTCAAGAAACAATCAGCAACTAAAGATAAGAGGGAGATATAATGTTACTATTGAGGAAAAATGGGTCATATAGCAATTAATTGTAAAATGAGTGCTAATGATCTTCTAAAAGAGAAACTTAAATAATCAACAAATATAGACAATGAACAAGACTTAGCCAAATAATTCTCATTTAAAGAGGGCCTAGGCTTTGAAGACATTGAGGGATATAGTGGAAGATAGATAGTTGTTCAATAGTATAGGATGTAGGTGGATCAAAGAAACTACACCTCATTGGGGTTATGAGACATGCATTTGGGGATTGTTGTCCAATATTTCAGGGAAGATGCAGGATTTGAAAGTTTGGCATCATACTTTTACGAGGGTTGTGAGACATTTCAAGTGCTAAGGATGTCCAATGATGCAAGGAAACTTGGATCACATCTAGGAAGCTATACCTTTAGTTGGAATAGGGAGCATATTGAAGGAGT
>SNQJ01S0068363.1:0-49686 GCA_010110895.2 Picea sitchensis | reverse complement strand
TTGTGGTCTAGCTCGGGGGTGGCTAGTGGTAAATCTGTATGGAGTCACTGAGCCTATGGTTGGGTGTAAATGAGCACCCCTCTTAGTAGTCGCGTCACACCTGGTGTTTTTCTGATAAGTGTTTATTTCTTGTATCTTGAATTGAATAACCTGGATGCATGGTCATGTTTATACTCTCATAAATGGTTTCTGTATGGAAGTGTTTGCCTGTGTTTTTGACTTGGAGACAACGGATGCATGCTTATACTTATATGACCATAATCGGTCTATGTATAGAATGAGTAGGTTCAGAATATGAGTCCGTTACCTTGAGAATTGTCCCATATACTTGGCTCGTGCTATGCCCTGGTTTAATTTCCCGAAGGCACTTCTCTCGGGTAGTTTCCTCGCACTCCAAAGTCAGAGTGAGTCTCTTGAAGGGACTACCATGATAGTAAACCCACAAGTTTACTTTACCCTTACCACTGAATTTATAGCTCGACGAATCAGGAAGACTTTTACTCAGGTCACCAAGCCTAGGGATAATTTACCCAAGAACCCTCTGAAAGACCTGTCGGAGATCTATTTCCCGTTGACCTTAACCTTTGCATAGGCAGGAGGGTGGACTTGGCAACGTCTTGAAAGTCCCAGAGTATTAGGACCCGTTCATCGGAATTTCGGCGTTTCGACACCCGGGAAACCAAAGGACAAGACCCTTCGTCGCCGTAGGTCGTGAAGTCCCGGTATGCGAAACTCTGAATCAGATTAGTGTGAATAGGTTTCGTCATTTCGGCATTTCGGCACTTGGGAAACCAAAGAGAAAGACCCTTCGTCGCCGTAGGTCACGAAGTCCCGGTATGCGAAACTTAAAATCATCTTAGTGTGAATAGGTTCTGGCATTTCAGCGTTTCGGCACCCGGGAAACCAAAGGGAAAGACCCTTCATCGCCGCAGGTTGCAAAGTCCCAGTATGTGAAACTCCGAATCAACTTAGTGTGAATAGGTTTCGACATTTCGGCGTTTTGGCACTTGGGAAACCAAAGGGGAAGACCCTTCGTCGCCGTAGGTCACGAAGTCCCGGTATGCAAAACTCTGAATTATCTTAGTGTGAATAGGTTTTGGCATTTCAGCATTTCGACACCCGAGAAACCAAAGGGAAAGACCCTTCGTCGTCGCAGGTCATGAAATCCCAGTTCACGAAACTCCGGGAGGATCTGGACCGTTTATCGGAGGAGACGCATGGTGAGCGGTCAGAGTTCGGGGAAAGCTCCAAAACCCCATAAGCCATTGGATCTCATAGGACAACAAAGGGGTTAAGGATGAGTGTCCTTCAACGCCCTTAAGATCAAGAGGGATAGTGACCATCAGATCCAGATCAAAGAGGTTCGTTGATCTCCTACACGAATTTCCATATTGAAATTCGGGGATTTGAGTAATAGGAGTACCGAGTTGTCGCATCGTGAACTCTCAGTTCATGAAACTTCGAAGAGATCTAGACCGTTGGATCCATATCATCGAGGACCGTCATATCTCGTACAAGAACTCGCGTATCGAATTTCAGGTTTCGAGGTTTGAAGAGTCAAAAGACTCGACTCGCTTGCATTTCGAACTCTTGGTTACCGAAGTCCCGATACGGCTAGGACCATTGGATCAGGGGGGAGATTGCATCCGTCGATCTCAATTAAGGGATGATTTCGGGTTTCAGGGTTTAAAGAATCGAAGGACTTGACTCTCGGGCATTGTTGAGTCACGAATTGCAAAAGGCATCTCTTGGCTTGGCCTAGGGTCATAACCGATGATCACATGGAGGTGAAGCTTGCGCTTGGTGCTTGAGTTGTAAACGACAAGTTTTCAATGAAAGAACCGGTGGATTGGTTTAGAGAAGGTTCTAACAGGAAGAGCTAGCTTGTGCTAGGACCTCGTAGGAACTCGAGGATTCTATCCCTTGAGAAAGAGGAGAAAAAAAGTGAAAAATCTATTAAGCCGTAGTGGGTGTGTGACACACATAAATTAATCTTCTCAAATTTTCAACCTCAACGTCTTTTAAATTTAGATCTGACAGAATTTTGGCCAACTCCTCAGATGGGTCCGTAGATATTGAAGGTTGAAGTGAAGAAGCTCCTTTCTTCAAAACTTCAATCTATTTCTCATATAATTCGATCTATTCTTTCATTATAATCATCCGTTTCAAAAGTGGATCCTTTTCTTGTTGTACTTTCAGTAACTCGAAAATTTGAACACAATCAATATTTGGTATATTAAGCCTCTTCTTTAATTTCTGGATTTCAATATCCTTAGTTTTAATGAAGGCTTGTATTGATTTAGTATATTTGGGATTATCTCCCAATTGAATTACCCATTTCTCAAGTTCATAAATTGTGATTTGATTAGTTCTATTAGCTAACTTTTCTTACTTCAACTTCTTTTGGATTCAGATCCCGATCTCTGTGTGGTTTTGTAATATATACCAATATCCTACTTTAGTGTTTGGAATCAACTGTAAAAGTTTCATATACTTTGGAAATATTATAGGAGGAAAATCTTCATGAATAATGGTGTAAGTTCTAGAAATGAATTGATTGATGAATTCAAATAATCATGTATTTTGAGGTTTCTTTCTAACTAAAGGATTCCAATAAATTACCGAGAAAGGTTTACCCATTTCATMTTCTATATTAAAATTAATATGCTGAAATTTGACAGATTGAAAATACAAACATAGATACACCAAGTAAGACTAAAATCTGAAATATCTGTTGATTCCAAATTTTGTTAATTGAAAATGAAGGGTATTAACCAAGTGTTGGGCATAGTTGAACTTGACAAGGGGTTTTAGAGTAGCCTATGGAAAAATGGATGAAATAAACCCCATAACGGTTTCATTAACAATCTTATCATTGTCATATCCTAAAATTGAACACATCATAGCTATTATCTACTTGGAAATCTAAAAAAATAGACTGGTTTCATAGGTAGATGAATTTTTCTTCATTAATAATTTGAATATCTAGAGGATTTAAACCAATTTTAACATTTCATAAATTGACTTAGCATTGATCACAAATAAAACCAACCCATTTTTAGATATTATAGACCTTTTTGATGATACATAATTTGATGCACACCAGGATACAAATTCTAGGAATGATATGTATGTGGAACAATGGATTTGGCTAGCTCAGAATCCCAAAGATGATAAAAATCATGAAGGTCCCGAAAATTCTCATCACCTAATTGGTGAATTTTAAATAAATCACGGGACAAGACAATATCATACACTTCTTCATCCTTATCGACCAAGTATTGTTCTTCTAAAGACAATGTTCAACTAGATTTTATAGGTTTGGAAGACTTCATTTTTATAAATAAAATGAGAACAATGCTTTGAAATACCAAGTAGGTTCTTTGTTTGAAGAAATTCCAGCTTTTGTCGGCACTTTTACTAGATAAACTCCACAATATTCTTTTCATGCTTCAAATTTCTTAATTAACCTTTTACCATGAGCTTTACACTTTAACCACGACCTTTTACCCTTTTATTAATGAAAATTACATTTGGGACACATGGCATGTCCTTATTGGCTGAAATAATGATTGTGTCATTGTTGTGTCAACATCTTGTTGAGCCTCAATAACCCCCCATTATTCTTAAATTTTTGAATAAACAATAATGGGTCTGTTTTTCTTGTTTCATCTCTTCCAATCTTTTATTTCTGCTTATTTTTCATTTTAATAGTTTTTAATTCTTTATATTCCAATAATATCTTGCCAAATACTCTTTTGAAACAAAATAACTAAGTAATAAACTTCTTTGATCTCCCAATCTCTCGATAGTCCAGTGGGTTGGTTATATCGGATCAGGGGATGCTATCTATTTAAAACATCAATAAATTTCCCCAATGTCCCGGTGGGTTGGTGGTACCGAATCAACCTTCTTGCCACTTTATTACTTGCAAATTATTTCTAAATCTCTCTATGCATCGGTGGGTCGGTGGCCCGGTTATACCGACTTAGTTTTCACACCACTTTGTTGTTTGTGATGGTCACCCAGATCCATGGTGCCCTAATCTGCCAATAGCCTGGTGGTCGAGTGCCCCGGTGGTACCAGATTAGGTTTTATGTTTCGGTTTAATTTATTTAAATAAGTTCCCAATCCTTGGTGGGCCAATTATACCATATTAGGTTTTGTGTTTTTTCCCGATGACTTAATAAAGTCCCGGTGGAGCGATAACCGGATTATACTAGATTAGGGTAGTGTATTTTCATGTGTTATGAGTTATCAGTGATCCCATCAGCACCAATTGAAACTAGTCAAAACTTCCATCTTCATATGGAATATGATCAATCTAATCCACAAGTCAAGAATGTTGAATCTCCAAGTTCACATGACCTCCTCAATTTTGAGTTTCCTTCAAATAAGTCCATCCTAGAAGTCATGGCTTAAATTGATAAGCCAAAGGAAGATGTGAATCATCGATCATCTATTCTTCCTGATTTGAAATAGATGAGGGTTAACATAAGGAGTCTTCATTTAGGATAGAGGGATTTTTTTGGGGCATCCAGTGAAATGACAAGTCTTGAATGTTTTCAGCTGCATAAATCTTGTTCAGAACTTGCCATTGAATCCTCTACTCTTAATCACACCGAAGAAGAATGTTTTGTACCTCGTTTATGTCTTTATGGGCATCATATAGGACTTTCCATATCTCACAAGACTACTCAAAATGAGTATATTTGTATGTGGAAATTCAATTCTATGTGGTGTGGCCCCAACATGGTGTGCCACATGCTACCAACAATGGCTCACGAGTTCATTGATGATGATAGGGATCCTTGGATTGAGCCTAGTAATGGGATCTAATTTTCATAAACGATCAAAATGTGTAATTTTTTGTACATAGGTGCATGGTGTGAGTGTTTGTTTTCATATATTATATCCAAAAAAAAAAAAAACATTTTATTTTATTTTATTTTATATTTCACTATGTATTTTAACGTCGATTCTAATATTTATGGATGTGTTTTATAGGACTCAGTGACACTTTGTTTGAATTTTTTATGGAGAACTCCATTAAAATTGAGGTACCTGTCTCAAATTGACATATAGGGATATTTTTTTCCCTGTACCACCATCTTGCATTATTAATCATCCATTTTGTCATCATAAAGCCTTAAGTTTGATCCCGTCATGTTTTAGCATTAGCCACTCTATTTTTTGCACATCGTAACTTTCATGGTGGTTCCTACCCTCCATGGGTGCACTAGTTAGCACCCTGCTTATCATTTGGTTCCCATGCTATAATTTCTTGTAGGTCTGGGATCCCTCTTGTTGACCTGCCATGACTTGAAGTTGAGCCTCATTATTCTCTCTTCATCTATGTTATGGCCATGTCCTGAGGGGGATCTCATCACTTATATGTTACTTTATGGTCACACATGCATTTTTTTCTTATGTCTTGGTTCCTACTAATGCATTGTTATTTTCCTTGATCCCACTTACCACCATTGCAGTCACTCTTGACCTCTTACTTATACATTCACTTTCCTCTATTTTGTGACCCTATACCCTTGGAGAGAACCACTACTATGAATGGACCTCACTTTCTAGTACCCATCTGCATTCATTTTTCTTAGGTCATTTCCATTTGCTTGGAACATAGAAGCATGTTGTTAAGCCATTTTTTCTCTCAAGACGAGCTAAATTATAACTCTTTTTTTATGCTTGCTAAATCATGAAAAATATACATAACGAGATAACTTTTAACTCCTTTTCATGCTCGTTAAACCATGAAAAAAACACATGACAAGTTGACTTTTAACTCTTTTTTGTGCTCTTTAAACCATGAAAAAGAAACATGACAAGCTTACTTTTAACTCTTTTTCATGCTCATTAAAACATGAAAAGGACACCTAAAGAGCTAAATTTTAACTTTTTTTCATGCTCGTTAAACCATGAAAAAGACACATGATGCACACACTTTTATCTCTCTTTCGTGCTTGTAAAACCATGAAGCAGACACTCAAAAAAAAGAGTGAGGGGGGTTTACCATTGATCTATATTCTGCAAAGTGGTAGCCGTTAGTCATTTCACCCTTGAACATGGCACCTATTTGCATCATTGTCTTATAGTTGGGTTATAGCTTGCCTAAGATCCATATACCATCTATATGACTCACATCTACTCTTTAGGCTAGTTACTCTTCTAGTCATTATAGAGAGTGATTAAATGCCTCATTTTTTTTTGCACTATATCAGTGGTGCTCTTGAGTTTTATTATCAGGTTATCATTATGTTGTTCTATATGTTCAAGGGAAATTAATCATGAGTCAACCATCTATTGTGTTGTTGACCATCTATGCCATTCATCCCTGTGTCAATTGTACTTGGTGATTCTATCTCTTCACATCATCTATTGGTGTATTTTTCATGTTTATTGATGGGGGATACATTAATTCCCTCCTTCGTTGGATCTCTTCCTATTGAATTCAACACATTATCTAGGAGAGGGATATAAAAACTAGCTACTACCTTGGAGCTTGCAGTCCTCAATTCCAAGCTTCCTCATGATCGATAGTGAGTTTACATCATTGACTCCTAATTGATTGATTCTATGAGTGTTTGACATTAGATCCTCGATTCACACTCACTAGATTGTACTAGGTACCTTGGGGTCCATTTTCACCATTGGTGGATTCCCTCGCATCTATAACAATATATCTCAATGACAAGTAATCAGACGGTTTCTACCATGCTTGACATTAGCTCATTTATTTACATGTTATAGAATCATACCATCGAGGTTTGGGATGAAGACCTTGGGTTTTGTGCCACATTACTTATTCATGCTACCCCTCCCAAGTTGAAATGGAGTATGCCACTATTGTATGAGTACTTTGAAGACTACAGGGGCACTTTCATTGGTGCTCGATGTCTTCTTTATGTATACTGAGACATAGATTCAAATTGAATTTTCTCATGGATATGATCTCTTTTATTACATGGAACCACCATGCATTTTTTCATGGCCATAGTATTGCATTTCACTATTGTTTTGGCGGCCATGCTTCATCTCTCTTCCAAGCATGGGTATTCCTACCTCGGGGATGATCTATATGTGTGCCAACATGATTTATAATTGCAAGTACTCCTTTGTTTCTTGATCTCTAACGTCCCTCCTTACACTGCCTCACAATCCTAACCATTATCATAATGTTCTTCATCCATCATTTCCTCTTATGACCTCACACATTATGAGGCATCTATTACAACCTTATTTTCCACCCTAGGGACACATGGAGGACCCATTGATGATTCCATGTTGAGAAACACTCTTCTATGTTTGTATTTCATTGATTTTGAGGGAGGTTGCACTCCAAGCCACTATCAGAGTGTGATTTATTGTGGGTTTCATCACTAACAACGTGCACCTATTCATTGGTTGTGTTATTGATAACCCACAACTGCCCATATATCCTTCTATAATTGTGGATTTATGAGGATATCAACTCTAGGTGGGTTGTTTATCTCGTGATATGATATTCATAACTCTCAATCTAGTCTAGGTTCAGTAAGTTCTAGATATCAAGAAGCATCCCCAAGCCTCCTTCACCAATCTATATAAATAAGGCCTTCCAAGGGTAAGATGAGGAAGAATCCATTACAATTTTATGCTACATAAATTTCTCAAAGGAACTAGAGTTTGAGAGTGGTTCCACTGGTGAAATAGAGAGGGAAGATCAAGTAGCCAAGGAGGAGCATTGGGAACCTAGAGCCAGGAGAAGCCTTCAATCATGACTTGAGGTAGCATTCAGTGATCGATTTACTATTTATCCATTTTTGATATATATTTACATGGTTTTCCCCTTTCCATACTATTGTATTCAATTGTAGACGATAGATATGGTCTTTCCTTGAGTAGATTGGATTATACCTAAACTAGATTTATGATTTCCTAATGCTTAATAGGGTTTGAGTTTGGTATTCAATGTCTCTTGATGTGCAGGAAGTAAGTAGCGGGAGATAGAGATATATATCTATATCTCCATCAGTCGTGATACATATGGAAAACCATTGAATCATAAGGTATGTCTTTCTCTCTCTTAGCCTAAAAAGGATTAAATCTATTAGATCCAAGGAACAATCTTGTAGTGGTCTATCCTATTGTTTGTCACTGATTGAGATAAGGTCTGTGAGACATATCTCTTATCCATAAGTGATATTCTCTTCAACACTTTTGAAGTGAAGACATATGAAAGTGGGTATCCCATGGGAGTCATTTTGATGCAAGGATGAAGGCCTGCATGCTATCGTTCTAAAATATTGCATGGTTTAGTTCTCAACTACCCTACCTATGACAAGGAACTCTATGCCTTGTTTCAATATGTCAAGAAGTTGAAGAATTATTTGATGGAAAAGGAGACCATCATCTACATAGATCACCAACTGCTACAATATTTGTAGTCCCAGAGTAAGCTACAAAAAACCATACATTACAAGTGGATGGGGTTTTATAGAAATTTCATCTAGTCATCAAGTATAATAAGGGCAACACAAAAAAATTGGCAGACATGCTTTCAAGGCCATCCACATCCAAGGTTACAACTTTGGATACTTTGATGCACATGGATCCTTTTACCCATGATGCATACAGAGAGGCATATATAGAATACGAGGACTTCAAGGAGGTGTTTTGGCAGCTACAAGGCCAAATTCATATAGATGAAGGTGATAAAAAAGTTTCCTATCATTTCTAAAATGGGTTACTCTACAAGCTTGACAAGATCTATGTCCCTAAAGGTGAACGACTGCATTTTATCAGAGATGCTCACACCTCCAAGGTTTCAAGACATTTTGGTGTTGGGAAGACATTTTCCAACTTATAGAGGTATGTGTACTGGCCCATAATGTAAGAATATGCAGCATGGTATATTAGATGATGTATACTTTGTTGCACCAGCAAGCCTGGTAACTGAAATAAAGGTATATACCATCCCTTACATGTACCCACTTGACCTTGGGAAAGAATTTGCATGGATTTTGTGGGAGGTTTAATGACAACCAAAAAAGTACAAGACTATTTATTTGTGGTAGTTGACAGGTTCAGTAATATGTGCGTTCTCATGCATTGCAAAAGGACCATCAAAGGACAAGAAGTAGCAAACATGTACTTTGAACAGGTTTGGGTTCATTTTGGGATACCAAGGAGCATCGTCTTAAAAAGAGATATCGTATTTATCAGTACAAATTGGACAAAATTGTGGGAGAAGATGGAAACTAAGTTGAAGAATCAACAACATTCCATCCATAGATAGATGGGAAGACATAAGTAGTCTCTAGGAATTTGGTGTATCTTTTGAGGGGTTATAATCAGAAGAATATGAAGACCCCGAATGAAAATTTGATATACATACATCACTCTTATAATGTAAAGTACCATATGTAATACAATATGCAGAAACATGAATATTCAATAGACGTCAATAGAACAACAAAATATTGAGAAGAGAAACCCCAGAAATAAATCCTTTATTAAAACAAAGCAAAGCAATGTTCACTTACCTCTTCAAGGGGGGAACCTACAGTAGAGAAGAGATCTATTACAATAATTCTCAAAACAATATTTCACATGCCTCCTACTGTTACACGTCAAAATTCTCAAAACAATATTTCACATGCCTCCCATCAAGTTACATCGCCAAAATTGCTCGATGGGTAAGGTCGATTGCCCTATCACTGTCAAGTGTCGATTCTCCTCAACTTGTAAGTTGATATTTAGTGTCAGAACAATGTTCGACATGCTACGATAACGACAAGAAGGGAGGCACTTATGACACCTCACATGACTGATTTGAAGATCAAGAACTAGTATACTGGAATCAAATAACCCTTGACACCTGAAAAGAACCCCAACACTGATTTGAGGGGACGCCTCTACTATATAAGGTCGCTTAGCCCTCTACTATGATTCAAGGAGCTATAACTCTAGTCTCTTCCGAATAGCTTATCTTAAGAGCTGCTGGCATCTTTCCAGTACTCAGGAGGCCACACGGCTTCCTCATACCTCTTTTGGGGAGCCTCCCCTATTCCTGGTCAATTGTTAGCCCATGAGTAGAATATGGGGAGATTCATCTGCCATTAGGGAGGTGCATGGTGCTCTAATTCCTTTGCTGCCATCAAAGATGATCCCCGATCTAAGGGAGAAGGTCCCTAACCTGGTTCTAAACATAACTCAAGAGGTTAGGCCCCTCCCAACCTATATAAACGGACTCCATGATGGTGGAAAGGGAAAGAACCAACATTAAGGAAACTTTATGAGATCATGGGAAACACACAAACAACCAAAGGAGAGTGATCAGATGAAGTCGGGCTGCTATCCGTGTTTGTATATATTTCTGTGCAAGGGTTGACGAAGAGGACTCTGGACGGTCGTCGTGATTCGCGATCTACTCTATCAGGCACCGGCTATCGCCATTCTCATTAATATGACAAGCTCGGCCTGTTTCTTTCTAGTTCGTATCTGATGTTACTGTGAAATTCATCATGAAAGTGATAATCCGCTTGCCAACGCCACAGAGTAGGAAGTGGCTAGACTTTGGTCTTGTCCACAGACCAGAGGAGCAGCGGATTGAGTGCAACTCCTGTGACAAACGACTCCATTTAAAGGTACCTCACATCCTCCCTTCATGCATTAGTTTAGAGAGATTTGAAAGAAGTCGTCCACGTACATTGCCTAGGTTAAGGTCAAGCCTTTTAGAGGTGATCTACTTGTCCGCAGTGAGATTTTCCTACAATAGAAACGGGCGACTCCGCTGGGGAGATAGACTTGAATCGAAACCTCTTGTTTGATTTTTCTCCTCATTGATCTTGTTCTACACCTTGATTGTTTCAGACCTAGTTCAATTTCTCTTTGATTAGTTTCGAGTTTCCATTGGCCTCTTACCTTGTCACATTCATCATACTTGTCAAACTCAGATCTCAATTTTCGAAAATTTTTGACATTTCTGACTTTTAGACCATACCGACCTAGTAAGGGGTGTTATCAGAGCCTCAAATGGGCTTCTAGTAGCCTTTACACACGTAGCCATAACGCTTTTCCTCGGCAACGTAGCCAACCTCCTTTTGGCCCAAAAAGCCTCCACAATTGCATTTTTCAGAGTTTGCCTCTGTGTCTCTACCGGTGCGACTTAGTGAGTCAATTTGTCTTCCCTTTTAGCTTTGACATCTATCTTTTGAGGAATAAACACCTTGTTGATTGGATCTTGTAACCTTCACCCTTTTTGCATTGAGTTTTTCCTGCTGAGTGAAGCTGAACCCATGCATTGCTTTTCTCTTCTCATCAGCTGAGTGAAACCCCGGTGAAGGTCATCAAAGGTCTATAAACCTCTGTATCTTGTTTTTAGTCAAGATCATTTGTTCTTCAAATCTCGTTTTTGGGTGTGAAGTTTGTTTCTTTCTTTGATTGTTTATTTCCTTCATTTTTCGCTTTTGATCACGTATATGTATTGTTTATGCGACTTTTGTTGCTAGTTTGGTTTTTTCATTCATACCAAGAAGATTATTAGCGAAGATAAGCATTGTGGTTGTATCGATCATCATCCATACGCAAACAATAAATATATCTTCATGATTGATTGAGCATATTAGAAGGCATTTTAAAAGTTTGCATCACATCGTGATTTGATTGACAAAAAGAATTGTTTGAGAGAATTCAGAGTTGTGCTTGTTAGTGAAAGAACTCTCTCTCCCATAGCCAGACATTCATCGAAAGGAAATTAATGTTTATCATGATCGATGCATACTTTGGGTCTGAGTCACAATTCATTTGTTTCTAATTTTACACCCCGCGTACCATAAAAAATCAACGCTAATTAAAACTTATCTAGAACTTTTCTTTGCTAGAATCCTCCACCAACAATAGAATAGGTGTAGTACTTTTGATTAGGTTGTGAGCATAACTCACCAACGCTGTCAAAGAAAAACATTAGTGTAATCCCCGGAGTTTTGGGAGGAAAGTAAATCCAAATATCGATAAGTTCCGCTCAGATCTCCTCACAATACGACCAGGTCAGGTCGGGTAAGCTACGGGACTAACCCTCCGTGGTTTAACTGATTGGTGGTGGTCGGATCATATTATGGGGATCACTTTGAGGTAAATCCACAATTGCAGCATGGAAGCTTCTTAGTTGGTTTCGGTCTTGATACCCTGCCTGTACGTTCTGGTCGGACTGTCGACTGTTCCCTCACAGAGGCTGATTGTGAATTCGTAACCTTAGTGGCCATAATCTTTAGGGTCTTACACAAGGTGACTCCGTGGTGGACGAAGTTCCGCACTCCACTGGAATGACATTGGTCAATCTCTCTCGGGCTCCTTTGAGGGTAAACCCACAATTACTACATGGAAGCTTTTGCAACTACGTAAGTCCGCTAAGGTGTCGCCATTGTAACTGCTCAATTTATCCCCGCTCGACTTGATCACGCTGACGCTGGATTTCATCACCAACTAGTAATGGCCATCAAAAGAAGGTCCGCTTTGCTTGGTTGTGATTCTTTAGATTTTAGCATGTGTTGTTTCTTTCGCTTAGTTGGCTATAGATTTCTTTCGTCGACTCTTTCTTCCACCAACATCAATTCTCCACTCTCAAGGAGGCTACAGTAATCTAAAATATGGAAGGAGATGCCCTTACCCCCATTCTACTCTGAGCAACTTCCTCAATGTATAGGTTCAAACACTACAACTTCTCAGGAACAAGTTCCCATCCCTTTGGAGAAATTTAGAATTGTCTCAGAATCCCAGGAATCTTATCACATTCCCTGAGGGGATATGAACGACAGCCTTCCACTCTAAATTCCATGGAGAATTTGTTGTCATAAACCTTTCTAACGTTCTAACGTCTCCTCAGAACCCTTTACCTAATGACCCTTTTTCGACTGAGGACATTGTTCGGAGTCCACTACGTTTGGTGTGAGATCTTTATGGAATGGGGGGAAGGCGCCGAATGCACTTTCTCCTACATTGTACCCCCCAAATCACTTCACACCCAGACTACCACTTTCATACCACACCAATCATCAAGGTTCGAAAGTATCATTCACCTCGCTATTCTAACGTAACATCCGGCCGCCCGGAGACCTACTATTCCCTCCGTACAACCCGCATTCGACATTGACCCCCGTGACATTACTTATCATCTCGCTTGTACGCGTAGTTAATCAAACTCGACACACCAGAATACTCATGACCACCCTCCTTGGATTTAGGGTAATCAACGATCTTCCACCAATGCCCAACCACTACTCAAATCAGACGGGAAGTTCCATACCTATCCAACAACCCGAGGGAACTCGTTTTGGTGATCCTAATCCGTTCGGCGGTACTGGTCAATCATTTACATCTGGCCCTCAAATCCCCGGAACTCTACCTCAAATTGGGGGCATCTCCACTGGAGGACAAATCCCATTCGGGGCACCCTCATGCCGGGGCAACCCCTGTCGGAGTCCACCATCAACCACAAGGACAAAATGTGTCCATTACACCCAATCCGTGGAGCGGCCCTTTTCAAGGAAATCCACATGTCTCCACAGGACAAACCGTGTCTGCCACATCTAACCCTTGGAGCGCTCTTTCGTGAAACCCATTAATTTAGGACAAATTTACTCCACAACAACCCCCTTATGTACAAATACCAAACCCACCCTATAACCTCAAACCCATATGGTTATCCTCCGCTCACACAGGAATCTCAAAACACTTCAAATCCTATGTACCTTGGTCAAAACCAACCTCATGAGAGGGCCCACGAAGTTATAATTATCCACATAACTCCAAGATAGCTCCCACTGTGTGTTCTCTTCCGCGACCAAGATACCTTACTACAAGTTAACCTATTAACTACCTTTTCACCTGACCTTCCAGACTTGTTCTAAGTAATCCTAATGATCCCATTCATCATCTCCCCCTGCGGGTTTGGCTGGCCTATTCCAAAGAAGTCTCTTCGATATCCCAAAATTCGACGAAAATCCCGGAGAAGACCCGAACAACCACGCAATGACCTTCCATTTGTGGTGCTCATCCAACTCCCTCATGGACGCATTCTATTCGCTATGCTCTTTCCAATGACACTTACAAAGTTCAAAGAAAATGGTATATTGAATTACCACGTGAATCTTTTTACGAGCCAACTCCTCGCCATGCCTTTCCTCACACACTTCCAACTATATCCGATAATGACTCGGCAATTTGAACTATTGACCTCCCTTCGTCCGACAACTTCTGTACATATCTCCCATCATATCCATGAATGGAGAAGACTTAATTTAAGGCTAATCAGCCATCCCCAATTACCATAGCGGAATGGTTCATGAAATAATTATTACCCAAGATCGCTCATAATGTTGCCATGGGCAGCGTGGTCACAGAGGAAGAAGCCATCACCCGAAAGCTCAGACTTTAGACTGAATTTATTCAATAACTGTAATTTTAGCGAGTTGATACTCAAACGCCACCTGGGTCTCAATAACGACCATCCAACCATCGATCGCCAGATGCAGATGAGTTGGTTCATTAAACCAATCTACTACTCACCATCGAACAATCCAATGTACTCGGCCTATCACTTAGTTCGATCAGACCTCTTCCTCGCCTTCTACCCAACTTCAAGTCGTTGATGGAATAAAGGGCCCAATAAACCCCTTCACAACAACTGGGGCAAGAAGAAACAAAAAAAAGAAGAACAACAAATAACCCAAGACCCAACCACACAAACCCCTATCACCGGAAAACAACCACAAATAAAACCGAATTCTATGTATCATTTTGTGGTGACGATCACTACACTCGAGACTTCCCACATCACATGAGGTGGATAAAAATTTTAAGGGAAATTGCGAACCTCATTGCAAGCTCACTCACTGCTTCCACAACGGAATAATCTTGTTGCACAAACCTCTAATGGGGCAAGCCCAACCAACCCCATGATGAGGCCTCACTACGCATTCACATTTACATGTTTAACGGGGGTTAATCTAACCACTGCTGCAACATACAACACGCGAAAGTTAAAACCTCGAGCAAGTCAAGACTGCTAACGCCTTCGCTGCATCCTTTACCATTTGGTTGCCAATCTCCATCTATTAGCCTCCATCCGCCATTTCGCATTGAGAAACCTTCTTTGACTCCATATTATGTCCTCCTAAGAGCACTATCCGGAAATCTACTTTCAATCCTAATTCCCGAGCCACCCAAAACTGGCTGGGCCATTGAATATTTGGCTCAAGCTCCATGTGCTATGTCCGCATTGGAAGTATTACACCGCCCCAACTAACGTGATGCTTCTAGCTTCTATCGGCGCTTTCGATCCCGATTCATCGAACTACATCACGTTTAATCTGACGACCATCAACCGCGACTCTCCCACCGGGAATTATGGCTTTCCAAATCGAGTTGTTTTTCATAATCAACAACCATCGCATCCCCCGATGAGGGAGCGCCTCCACCTGCGGTCAGTCATGTCTCTATCCCATAGGTTTGAATCACCGCCTAACAACTCTAATGATGTTATTGCCAGCTGATGGATCTAGGTTTCCATCCTCAATGGATTATTGCAATCCCTCTCGGGCTGCTCAATTACGGTAAACTGTTACTGTTGGATGTCAGTACGACGCCCTCGACATAACCTACTACTGGAAGAAGTTGGTTCTATGCTATGACTTTGTTTCCTCGTTTGCTCAATGTGTATAATTTCCTCATCAAGGAAAATTGTCACCATCGATCAACTCAATTTCTGCACACCTGACGTACCAGATCCCGCCACCAACAATATTCCCTTTTTGGGAGATCACCTAGTTAAGTATGAAAGCGTTGGTGTTACTTATTGAAAGATTCTCCTAGCCTCATGGGTACCTTCCCTACAAAACTTCCACCTACTACACCTCATATTGCCACCATCACATGACCTCGACTTTGCCCTATCAATCCTTAGAATCATCCGACCCTTTGATTGTACCTAGTCCTTTGGAATTGGATGCACTAAGTGACACCATGCCACTCAGCCAACAGGTCAGATACCTAGCTATTCAATCTGCCTCTCCCTCTTCGAACACTTCACATTCATCGGCACCCGACACTTACTGGTGCCCTCGTGGTTGAATTCTCTATCATCCGCCGTCGATTACATTTCCACATTTTCTGACGAACCTATCATGGAAATGCTTAGCATTGACGATTTGCCATGGGATGACAACCACCATCCATCCTCTTTTCTTCCACCTTTTCAAGAAATGCAAGACATACACCGCTTTCCCTCTTGATGTTACTGATGCTCCGCAATCCCCTATCCTTACTCAAGATACCTTTTCTGAGGGGAACATGGTAACATCTCTACTACAATCACACTCGACATTTCAACAAGAAGGTGTCATGGAAAACATTAATCTTGGAAGCACTCGTACACCACCTAAGTGGTTTCGCTAACCTCTTTTTAAAGAATTCTGCGATGTCTTTGGATGGAGCTACAAGGAAATGCCAAGGATCGACCCTTCCATCATCGTGCACGAAATCAAGACTTACCCGGACGCAAAACCAGTTCGACAGAACTCTGCTCACCCTAAGAAACCGGCAGTTTATAGCGCGGCTGAAAACTTCTAAAACTGGATTTATCTACCCCGCCCTTTGACTATCGGTTTCTAACCTCGTCCTGCTTAAGCCAAGAAACAAGGGACCATCCATGTTTGCCTAGATTATCATGATCTCAACAAAGCTTATCCCAAGGACAACTACCTCTACACCTTTATCGATCAAATCATCGATAATTGCGCGAAAGCGTAATGTTTTCTTTCATGGATGTCTTTTTCCGTGGATAGCTTTCAAACTGTATCGTGAAATCTTACCGGGCGTTGGGACCAACATAAGATTAACCTTTCATCTGCCCTTGGGGAACGTTCTCATACCGGAAGCTACCTTTTGGTCTTAAAAAAAACTGGAGCTACTTTCCAACAGCCCATGTCGTATGCTTTCCACTTATTACCAAACATATTGTGGAACCTTACCTTGATGATTTGCCCGCCCATTCATCCAACCGAATCGACCACATTGGGCACCTGCGGGCAATTTTTCTTTGATGTCACTTCTATCGTATTCATCTCAACCTACATAATGTATCTTCGCCACCGAACCGGACCGGGACCTCTATTTCATTATACCCCAAAGATGGGATTAAGGTGGACCTCTTAAAGATCAAGGCCATTCTAGCCTTACCCCACCCACCAACTTAACCCAGCTTCTGCAAAGAAAATTCTCCTCCGTTTCATCTGCAATTATGCTTAGATCACTAAAGGATTTATGCTGCTACTGCAAAAGAACGTCCCTTCGATGACAATGCCCAATGGTCATTCGATGCTTTCAAGCACGCTTTGACACACGCCCCTTTGTTACATCCTCCCGAATATACAAAGAATTATATCCTTTACCTGGCCGCCTCCACTTCCACCATCGGTGAATATGTTATTCAAGAAGACGCGAATCTACAAGAACACATGATTGTATTATCCGGTGCAAGAGTTTATCCGACCAACCGTATATTCCCATGTCGAAATCGGCAGTGAGCAAATTGCCATTGTCATTCAACCATTCCACCACTACATCCTATTACACACCACCAAGATAATCACAGACTCCAACCCCATGTACCACGCCTTAACACGTCAAGTACTTGGGGGCAATATTCAAAATGGATCGCTATTCTTCAAGAATTGACCTTGAGTTTACAAAGGCCAAAGCCAAAATCCTCAGGTTTGTCGAAGCTCATCCGTGTTTCCTCCCAAGTGCCTATGAAAACATTGAGCCTAGAGATCCTCTTCTAGATGAGTCTCTCTTCCTCATCGCGACCTTCAATTCTTTGGTATAGATATTCTCCTCTACCTTCAAACCCAATTCTTCCAACCAAACATCTCTCGAGAAGCGCATCGACGCATCCGTCACCACCCTCGCCATTATCTCATCCTCGGAAACACCTTGTATCGTCGCGGGTATCGACACCATTCTTCGCTATGTTCTGATTCAATTTAAGAATAACGCGTTTTTAAACGATTGTCACCTTGGTGCTTGTGGTGGTCACCTTTTCAGGATGGCCGTTTCAAAAATCCCACGCGTTGATCATTTTGGCCCTCGATCTTCAAAGATCGCATCGAGGCCGGCTTCAAAAAATGCCCACTGTGCTAAATCTTCAACAAGAAGGCACACACTCACCCTACCGCTACCAGATCCCATTATTGCCATCGACCCCTTTTCCAAATGGGGTATTGATTTCATGCAATGTAAGCCTACCCAGCCAAGTACCTGCTACATCATCGTCAGCCGCCGACATTACTTCACAAAATGAGATGAGGCTATGCCTACCTTCCCGAACGATGTATTGCATCGCAGAACTTATTCCTTTTAACCACATCATTACTCGTTTTTTTGTACCACATGCCATTGTCAACGACCATGGTGTAACCTCCAAAACCGATGATGAGCTGTAATTACACGGCCAAATTGGTTTTCGCCATGAAAACCATCCCCTTACTATCCTCGCTTAATGGACAAGTTGAAGCTATCAACAAAGTCCCAAAACCATGATCCAACGTGATGGTAGGGGAAAACAAGACATCGCGGCATTTACAACCGCTTCACTGGGCCTATCGTGATCACCAGGAAAACCTCAACTGATCTACCTCTTTCCAGTTGGTCTATGGCATTGAAGTCGCCCTACCAATCGAGTGCGAAATTCCGTAACTCAAATTTAAAGTAGAACTCATGCCCCATATTTCTGCGGAAGAAGAACGATTCTGTACCTATCCAAGATGGACGAACACGCTGCGGATGTTGCTCTCAAGTAATGAGGCACTAATGTAAACGGATCAAGAGTCAAATATGAAAATCGCCCAACCTCGAAGCCTTTAAGGGAGATCTAGTCCCTGCTATGACCAAGCACACTATAAATTGGGAACAGGAAAGTTAAAACCTATGTGGCACCTGGCCCCTACATCGCGTGAAGCGTGTTTTACACATAGGTGCTTACAAACTAGTAGATCATGATGGAATTTCTCCGGGAGAGCCCCTAAACCGCTTTACCTTTAAAATTACTATGCCTAGATCACCTAGCGCCCTGTGACTTTGTACACTATTGTATTTAGTTGGTGTGCTCTTTCTTCGCGATGCTCGAAGCTCCTTTACTGCTAAGCACTCATGATCGCGGCTCACGGTTTCACATAGCGCATATGACATCCGCTTCTTTCCTATCTTTTGGGTTCATGGATGGTGCCAACCGACATAACTTAACATTGCTTTGACATCATGGGTTATTTATCAATTTGACAAGGTGGTGAGTTCAGGATGTATCTGCTTAGGACCAACAACCAAATATGGCGCATTATCAATGTACGTGCCATTGGATCAAGTTAAATCCAAGCCTCCCCCTAGGTATTTCTCGTATCATTATCTACTTAGAATCCCAACTCATGGTATATCAACTCAAACGTATCTACGCTATCCGTAGTCCTGTATTCCTGCTACGTCTACACTTGTAAGTTCGCCGTCTTGAACGAATTCTCGATTACATTGAATATAGACACACCTGCTTAACTTAATAGTGTTTCGGATTCGCTAGCCAATTACATCATGGACGGTGGCATTTAGCCCACGATAAGATTCAAGGAAAGCAAAACCGTACATTACATGTAAATTAAAACACATCACGTACATCATCATGTACAAATCATACTCCACATCATAAAACTCTAAACCCATATATATATATATATATGGCGTGGACTGAAATAAGTTACATTACATCAAAGTTCAGAAGAGAACAAAATATTGGGCTCATCCACCCATACAACTTCCGCATAAGCGTATACAAAATCATTATCTCGGAAATCCTAATCTCCCCACACTACGCTAGCCGTGAGTAACATAATACCAGGTACTACACGCTCCCCAACAGAATTGATATTCTCTCGCACCCCTACAGTATGTCGCTGAAAATGCAGAGGCACGTCCCCCCACCGAAGAGGAGGGATACCCATCGGGAGCCCCTGAAGGTTCCTCTCAACATCCCGAAGACCCACCACCGCATTGGTTCAAGCATAACTAGGGCACCGCTTAATGACGCCCGCACCGGTATATCCGGCTGGTGTACGTCTTTGTCTGCACATCAAGACAAACATCCGTTAAAACACTCTTACATACCCAAAAATACATATACATCAAAACATAAAAATAAAATAGACAAGGTACGACTTAGTCTCTCACCCGACTCATCCAAATCTTCCTCTGAAAATCAAATCCATACTCCCGCAGAAGTCCACGATATGGGAAGTCCTCAATCCAAAGGTACCGCCTCAACTGTGCAAAGAAATCACCAAGAAAACATAACTCTGACTTCGAAACTAGCCTTGGAGATAGAGTAGTCCACCTTTCCATCCGAGGTTCGTCCACTGTTCGTATCGCTGCGATTCGGTAATGATCTCGGTGGGATTAACTCCAAGAAAAACGAGACTAAGAATGAGCCATAGCTAAACTACTTTGGTCGCTCTCGCATCAGAGGAAATTTGTTCCTTCACATTCCCAAGGAACACTTCAGCTGAAATGTTGTTGGCTCTAAACACTGAACTCCATAGGCCATCTGTGATCTCGAAGCCAAATGATCACTAGTGCTACCATTCACGCTCGTGATAGCAAACAATATAGACCAGAGAGGCAGATATCGAATATCTTTGATAGGGATTTTTCCCCCTACCAACCTTGCTCCTCGAACACAATGACGCGCTGACACATCGCCCACCGCCAGTAATGCCCTCTACTCGTAGTTATGGGACCCCTCTTGAGAGGGTTTGGAATGAAAAGTACACATCTTCCAACCTCGATGGTCGAGTCGTACCAATATAGAATCGCCCATGATGTCCCAAAGACCAATAATGTGCCCAACCAGTAAAACTTCGATTTTGCGCTTGAAAATTTGAGAAGCCAGCAGTTCTCAAAGGCCTGCTGTGACGGGACTCAGAGCTGCTATATTTCATCCATCTCATGTTCCCGCTATTTCCACTCGATCATGGTTGCCTAATATGTCTACAAAACAAAAAAATTCAAAATTTTCACTTTCCACGCTTTTGTGATTTCGACGATTTTCAAAAGCATTTTAAAACAAGGAAAACGAATGCCCATGACATCTAAAGGTAACCACTCATCATTTTTAACCACCACACCCTAAAAAATTTACTTCAAACAATGATAAAAACATGGTAAAAATGAAAACGTTTTGAGGGGGTGCGTAGGCCCATGAGGGAAGTTTTCACAAATTCTTTGGTCAAATGGTCGGTCTAATCAATTGTTGGGGTGTGGGCATCCTAACAACCTTTTTCCAATGCATTTTTGTGAACAATTCCCCCATTTTATTAACTTTTAAAAGGAGTCGATTTGGTTCAAATGGACGACCTAGGGCTTTGTGGTTGTTTTAAATTAAATATGCCATGAAAATCAACTTATTGAAAGAGCTAAGAACGAACACCTACCTAGTCCAAACGGTGTATGAACGATCAATCAGAGTTCTAAATGAAAAACAAGATTTGATCCAAATTGAGATTCTCCAACACTCCACAAAAATCCTTGCAAATGAAATGGTAAAATGAGTTTTCCAAATCAATTCATATTTATAAAATTTCACTTACAAGCTATGGTCATTGTGGGTTTCTCTCTAATGGTGAAAATGGCTCCACTAATCCATGTTTTTTAGTTTCTGGCAGTGCAGGCTTACTGACAGTTCTAATACATCTTCCACCTTGTCGTATTTATGAGCACAGCCTTAGTTCGTTCTCGAGCTAGAAAATATGAGAACGCAACCAGGTAAAATTTTATCTCTTTTCTGGACCAGACAGACACGACTCATACTAAAAAGTAACCCCTTGGAGTCTCCTTTAAAACCCTTTTCTGACTCTCTAAATATGAAAGATTGTCGAAGTATCTTTGCTTCCTTTCACACCTCGCTAAAAGGTTAGAAAGGGCCTTTTCGGAAATGCATAGTTTACCCCTTTTCTGGCCCTCATGGACTATCAGATTTAAAAGGAACTACCAGAGTTCTCTTTAAGTGTTTTTCCAAACTCTATAACTTCCAAAAACTCTGAAGTTTTTCTGCTCTTGGACTCGTTAAAACACACACATCTATCGTGCCGCCCATATGGGGAACGAACTCTTACTTCTTCCCGTTTGTTAAACAAAGGAAGACGAACTCACTGGCAGAGTTATATCGAAGCACGATATCCTCCTCAAGCTCATAAATTAAAAAGAGGTACTCATCTATCCTGGATGGGGGAAAAATTGAAAGGAGCAGCCAAGCAGCCTCTTGAGAACACCATCTAATCTCTTAGAGTCTCCTTTGAACATGACACTTTGTCACCTTGCACATATCATAATTCGAACCCTATGCACCGAGCCAATCCTTTGAGTTTCCTTTCACTCCTTTAGGTCACCCGACACAAGTCAATGCGATCCATTGCACAATTTTGGTCCATGTCATGTTTTGTTGTTGTTCCTTAGTGTTCAAAGGAAGTATCCACTCTCAAGAGAGTCAACCATCCCAAATATTTTGCCCCAAAACCCGTGTCACCCATGTTCATTTGATCTACCAATTTTCTACCTTTCATATTATCGCTGTGGTCGCTGGGGATACACCAATGCTCTCCCTCGATGAGTCTATTCCTGCCGACTTCAACAAATTATCCGGGAGTCGGACTTAGAAACTAATCAATACTTTGGGACATGCATGCCTCAAAGATCAATGATGTAAACCCACAATCAATAGTGGGTTTACATCATTGACCTCCGATCTAATGATTCCATCGAATTTTAGAATTCAACTCATCCATTCAATGCCTTCGATGATCAAATTAAGATACCTTGGGAATCATCGACATCAATGGTGATCTCCCTCGACTTGTTAACAGCCACCTCATTAACCGGTGTAATCAAGTGGAGCCGCTATGTTCGACCTCAAGACATCTATTCACATGGTTAGAATCGTATCAATTCGAGATTGGTTAGAATACCCTGGGTCGAGTAATTCGCCTTGATATATGTTTCATCAAGCTGGGCGAAGGAATTTTGGACAAAAACACATACATTGTTACATAGATCCACTTTGTATCGTCGTGGCTATGTCTTGTCATCTCATAGATCCACTGTACCCCTTTCGCTGCGGGCTACTTATCAGCCTGAAGTCACAAAGTATAGATCCACATTGTATCTTTGATGGTCATATCCTTAGTCAATATTTTTTTTATGGATCCGTAGTGTATTTTTTTTTGGTGGCTATGCTTAGTTTTTTTTTATTGAGCATGGGTATGCCTGCGTTGGGTTTTGAATTATGTCATGATATTTGTTGATGCTTGTGTGCAGCTTCTACCAAGTACTCTGAGTCCATACCCTTGCTCAAAAAAAAAAGTCTACAAAGTACTCCAATCATCAATTTCCATCTTCTAACTTCATACTTTGGGGCATTCTGCTACACGCCAAAATTGATTAGATGGATAAGTGTCGAATTGTCCCTATCGTACCGCCGTAGTGTCGTGATCTTCTTTCCCTATTAACCTTCGCAAGTGTCGCAGTTGATCTTTAGTGTCGCGAAACAATGTTCCTCGTGACATGATGCCATGATAATTCCATAATTCAAGGAGGCACTTGTGACACCTCATATGACCGATTTGAAGATCAAGAACTGGTATACTGGAATCAACAGCTCTCGACACTGGAAAGAAACCTCAAACACTCTGATTTGAGGGGGATCGGCCTCTACTATAGTCGCAGGCGCACCGTGCTCCTACTTTATTCAAGGAGAGTTATAATGACCCTTAGGCCCTTCTGGAGGACCGTTGCTCACCTTAAGAGCGCTAGCACTCTCCCAAGGCACATCAGGAGCGCTACAACACTCTGACACCCCTTCTGAAGGAGCGCTCCCTATTCCGGGTCAATTTGTTAGCCCGTTGAGTAGAATAAGGGAGATCATTCATATTAGAGGCAAATTTGTGCTCAATTCTTGGTTTCATCAAAATATACCTGATCTAAGGAGAAGTCTCTTAACTGTTCTAAACATAACTCAAGAGGTTAGGCCCTCCCAACCTATATATAAACAGCTCTATGATGGTGGAAAGGGGAAGAACTCAATATATGAAACTTATGATCTTGGAGGAAACTGACACCTAAAGGAGGAGTGATCATGAAGCCGGCTGCTATCCTTGTGTCAGTATTTCAAAAAGGGTTAGACGAAGAGGACTCGAATGGTTAGCGCGATTCGCAGATTCACGACAGTACTGCTATCGCCATTCTCACATTATGACACGCCAATTCTTTCTAGTTTGGGTTTGATGTTACATGAACTTATTATTTAGCGATAGATCTATTTTCAAGCTAACGCCAATAGAGTAGGAAGTGGTCGATTCGTCTTGTCCAATGCACTTTAGGAGAAAGGAGATCGATGCTAAATGGAGCTGCAAGGACAAACGACATTGAAAGCAGTACCTCCTCCGACATCCTCCTTCACTAGTTTTAGATAGATTTGAAAGGAAGCAAGTGTCCACGTTAAGCATTTTATTTCTAGGTTAAGGTCAAGCCTTGAGGTGATCTACCTATCCCCTGTGGGAGATTTTCCCACAACAATCGTACTCTTATTTTTACTAATTATATCTTCTAAAGACATTCTAGAGGAAGATCTTTTAGAAGCTGTAAAGCTTCTATTAGGTCTCTTATATTCGACTTTGTTCACACATAACAGGTCTCACTAACCAATGCCTCATTACACGGAAAATATATTATTTAGGCCTCATTAACCAATGTCATCCCTTTATTACACAAAAATAGATTATTCTATCTACGTGAGGGGTTAGCCCTAACATATAATAGAATAGTCCACACTCCTACTAGTAAATCATGTTTTGAAACTCTGATTTGATATTTTCCACCTTCACCTTGGATGTTGTATATGGATCTAAAAGAAAGTGAGGAGGACCTCATAGGAGATGCATTAAGAGAATATTTGTTTTTGCATAAGAATAGGAAAATACATTTACAAGTACATGAGACGTTGAAGAATTCATAGGAAAAATAGCCAGCCATGATCAACATAGAACCAAAAGTTCATTCAAAGTGGGAGACAAATTTGGTTACAACTGCATAAGGAAAGCACTATAGGGTCCTCATAAAAAGATCAAGGCTCTATGGTATGGACCTTTCAAGATATTGGATAAGGTGGGAGGTAATTCATACAGATTTAGTCTACCCCCATACATGCATTTACTTAGTAGTGAATGTGGGGAATATAAATCTCTACAAGCTTTCCATGTTGATCAAGAGGAGAAGGTCCCACCTTCCATAGAGGACTTAGCACCATATGTTGAGGAAGAGTTGGAAAAGGACACACAATTTTTTAAAAGAGGTCTATAACTACAAGATAGGTGAAACATGACCTTTGGTAGATTGGCTGAAAGGGACAACTCTACACAAAAGCAAAGTGGTAATTCTGAGAAGGTAGAGGAACATTTCTTCAATCTCATTCACAAATATTTGGGGACCAAAGAATTTCTAAAATTGGAGGTAAGTGATCCATATTATATCATTATATTATTTTCCACCTCTCTCGATGCTTTCAAAGTGGGAAAAATTGGAATAATTACCTTGCAAGGTCATTTCCATCGACAGTTCCCAATTTGAAAAATTGGGGTTTGAAACCTCACTGAGTTGTTTTCTCACATAAAATGGAATTTTGGGGGCTTAAATTTTTCTCAATTGTAGCTTAGACGCCTTGTTGTTATTCTACACATTGATACCTTTTCAACAATGCTAAAATCACCTCTCTTCATTGTAACTCATATGTACTTGCCCTCCTCACAGAAGTTGGACCTACCATGTTGACCACCATGTATATGAATGGAATCCATGTCATCCCCATTAATCATTATATGGTTGTTAGCCATGTATGGAATTTCAATAAGATTTTAGAAGGTCCAAAACCTTATCACAATTGAGGGTTGAGGTAGTCAAAACCATAGCCCTAGATGGCTATCGAGCGATGTTAAATACTGGGCCAGTAGGAGGAGAAGGGGTTCCATTATTTAGCATTGTGTTTGTTCCATATTTGAGGAGAGCACCCATAAGTAGTATTTTGAGAGCATAATAGAGGAGGAGAGATTTTGTAGTAGCCATATAGGCCACAATGTCAAAGGAAACTCTACAGAGAGTGCCTCTTTCATTGTACTTTCATTTGAAGAAAATAGAATAGAGTGGCATCACCTTCTAGTTGGGTTTTCTTCTGTATTGGGTTTCCTAGGTTATTTCTTATGTTTATTTGTGGATGGTCTACGAATATTTATTTCTATTATTTGTTTTTTGCATTTCAACTATTCCATACATTTTAAGTTGAAAATCGGTAATTAACGAATCTGATATCTAAAGGAAATTAACCTTTACAATACATATTTCAGTATTATATTAGATCTGTTGTGACAAACTATCTAGTCAACTATCGATGGCAGTTTACAGATGAACATTGCAGGCCCAAGGCTCAAGTGTTGAACTTCGTTTTGATACCACGTGTAATGCCCAACACTACTTCTATGAAACAAATCAGACCAAGGAGAATATTTTTTTTATATTTATATAAGACTCCGACAATATTAAGTTTCATTTTTAGCAAGAACCTAAACTCTTCTTTCACCCAATTTTATAGATGAAATCATGTATACAACAAAAATACACTATATAATTGATCTTGCATAAAATATGTCTTATAAGCCCAGAAAAAATATCAAGTAGCTAGCTCATTAGTCACAAATAAATAATGACAATTCTAGAATAACATTTTATCTTTTTCACATGTATTATATATGAACAATGAATACACTTTGCACACTGACCTAATTAAAAGCTTCATTCTTTGTCATCATAATTAGGAGCAAGAGATATTTCTAATTTTTCAAGCTTTATAAGCATTATAGGATCAAGAATCAAGGTTAAAACTTATAGAAATCCACCTTTTATTTATAGACAATAAATACAAAACCCAATTTCCACTCATTTATTATATGACAACATATATTTAGGAAAGTAACATGTTTAAAAGTCAAACAATTTGTGTATAAATGGATATTTGGATCATTAGAAAGCATGCTTTCTCTAAAAGACACAGATAGGATTAGATAAATATATAGTAATGAGTTGAAGCCATATGAGTAGGCCTTACTAGCTCTACAAGAGTAGTAGAGGCCTTAGAACCAACCATACATGATAAAGCAATTCAACAAAACTAGAGAGAAAAAATTGAGACAATACCATTAAATTACTTGGAGCTCCACAATCAGCTTCAAGATAAATCCATGGATGGCATGTACTACCCTTAGTAACATTCCAGAAACTGGAAATTCAACCAAAACAACTGTAAATCCACCCAAAATATTGTGGTTGAAGTGTTAAGAGTGTAACAGGAAAATGCTTGAATATTCCAATGCTAAATCACCACAAGCTGCCAAAAGTTTAATATATTTCCCCAATTGCTCAGAATATTTCATATAAAACCAAACATATTAGACAAAATCCCAAGCAAGAAAATAAAACAACACCTAGTTTGTTATCACAGAACAAAAAAACATGTTCAATACAAGCTTATCATGGTGTAAAAACCAAAACATTACTCCTATGCATAAACAACTCATTACAATATTCTTCTTTGGACCATAAGCTAAATTCAGTGGCATCTATTTTTCCAACTCACCCAGACTTGTATCCGAGCCCTATGCAGATGCAGAGTGGATACACAATTTCAGGAGTAAGTTGCAATGAAATATAGCTTGCAAACCATCAAAAGTGGAACATCTCTTAAGCATGCATTTTCATGGGTGTGGATTTGAACCTTGGTGTATGATACAACCCATTTGCCACATTTGGAAGCTTTAAATTAAATATATTCAATGATTTCTTTAAGAAAACTACATGCACACTTTCCATAAAATTTGAACATATGAAATACATATAGAAATATAAAATTTATACACCAATAATGCACAAATCTACTTACATAGCATAGAAAGCAAGCGAAAAACACAAGACTACACTGCTTTTGATTTTCAATGCATTTTACCTTACCAAAACCTTAGAATCCTTACTTGTTTGTTTCAAAAATACCCCTAAATGAACACAAGGGCTCCAAAACATAATCATGGATTCCAAATCATTTTTATACCCAATAAGCTCAATCATCGGTTGAGCATTGAAAGCTGAGAAACCAGGCATTAGAGTTTCTAGCATGATTTTAAGCCACTGTCTCATACTTGTTAGAAGTAACATATCATAATTTAAATGAATTTCACATACCAAATTTAGAAACACCATAAATCAAAATGTTAGTAAAAATGTGCACAAAATAAATTAGAATCCAAAATACGAGTGAATTTATACCCAATTGGTAGGGGGTCTCCTCAATTTTAGCAACTCTCCGTCCATCATCTCCAATTCCCTTGCCATTTCCAACTCTCATGGTGCCAACTAGTTTCCTCCCAACCATAGTTAGAGAAAAAATGTTTCCATGAGATCCCTGGGATCTGTGGGTTCATAACCAGTGTTAGATGAAGAATATAGACAACCTAGATGAAGAATATAGACAACCTAGATTTTACCATCCACTAGAAAACATCCAAATTAATCAAGTTGGCTTCCTTTAAGATCCCATTTTCCATCTCATCATGTTTTCCATGGTAGTATAAATTCTATAGCATATCCATACTCTCCTAGTTATCCCCCCAAACCAAGGGTTTCCATGTCTATTTAAAGACCCAATGAGGCTAGTCACCTCACTTCCTCTATGCAATATTAACATTTTTCTGATTTATTCACTTTTACAAATTCATGATTATTGATCACCCTTTTCTAAGGTGTCAATACCTATTAGTTGTTAGGGAGTAAGGTCAACCCACCTTACTACACCCCCCAAAATCATATTTAAACCATATGATTTTCAAATAGACACTTCATTCCTCTATTGAGACTCCATGCCTCGGTTGAGACTCCACATCTTCATTAAGGATATACTGGTTATGGCCCACATCCATATGTTGACAAGTTGGAAAGGCTTGCACTGTATCCTACATGTGCAACAACCACACATATATCATGTAGGTCGATATCATATAAGCATCATAATAATTAATTGTACATATTACCCGTTACCCTCCATCTATATCCACCTATATCCTCCTCAAGTGTCCAATGTCCTACATCACTTAGATAATGTCACAAAATATAAGCAAAATATTTAGAAACATGGTCAGTAATCTCTTTAGTCAATCCTCAAATTAACGTCCTAATCTTTCTCAAAGCAAATTTAGGCAAGGAGGGGCGTTATAGTAAGGGTATGGCATCCTTGGTATTGTGCACTTGAATACTTGTAGAGGTTATGTATAGCTTATGGTGTAGGTTACTTGAAGAGATGTAGAGGTTATGCCTAACCCTTGGTACTGAATAATGGAAGGCTCTAAGTTAACTTGGTCTCACCCTTGGTATTGACTTTGATTCAATTTATGTACACTTTGGAGAAAAGTATCATTTGGTATATGCATTTTGTTTTAGTATGGGAAGTTGAATGAATTGCGTGAGTTATTTGATTGATCATATAGACTTATGAACATGTTTGGTAAAAAAAAATAGAATTTAATTTATAATTGGAAATGGAAATGCATATAGAAAGAGGTGAGTTAAATGAAATAATAAGAATTATAATTAAATAGAAAACAATTATTTCATGTGCACCCATTCTATGAGGTAAAATAAAAAGGATCTAGGGAACATCTAAGAGTAAAAATAGGAGAATAGGTTGGGATGTGATGAATAATATCTATTTTGCATTTTAAATAAAAGAATAGCTTGTGCATGGAGTGACACATGGGTGTCTGAATAATATGTAATTAGTAATTAAAATAATTAGTATTTTTCATGATATGGAAAAATGACATGATCCTCACAGGCTATATAAAAAGGAGCATTGGTCTTGAGAGCTCACAGTTTTCACCCTAATGCTATATGGATGTCGTAATACTCAATTTTTTCTCTGTGAGTTGGTGTTAAGTTTGGTCTCTATATTCTGTATGTACTTGGGAGGTGGGGAACTCCATATGCTCTAGAGAAGCCAAAAAATCTAAATGCTAGCTTTTTTTCTCTTCTCAAACAACCCATTGTAGCTTGGGGATCCCTAGGGAAGAAGAGAATCCATTTGGGAGTTGGTAGGTTGGACAAATAATAAGAAAAAAAATATTTTTAAAGGATAATTGGAGATAATACTTGGAGAAATATTGGAATTAAATAATAATCAAGGGAGGACATTCTATAAGCATTAGGAAAAGGTATCTAATTTTGGAAGGTTCAATTTATAGATAGGAAACTTGTGAATTCTTTTTGTAAATAAGTTTTTGTATTATAAGTTACCTGTCAAAGGCCACCATACACATGAAAGTATGCAGAGCATAAATTTTACTGGTCTGCATTTCCCAAGTGGGAAACCAATGCAACGAGGTGTTCAAAAAATAATCCACTTCCTAAAACTTAAAAACTTGTAATTTCCAAAACCCAGTTCCCTATGCACATTGTGATGTCTATCAACTTTGATGCCACACAGGGTGAGAAAAAAAACTAACCAAAAGTTGGACATCATTAACATCCTAAAACCATAACCTTAGAAAGAAGTCTCCATGTTGGAGCTTTGTCATTGGACTCCGAAGTCTTGTTTGTTGCAGTGGTTAGAGGAACCAAAGGGTGGAGGAGTACAACTAACAGAGCCTCTAGTTGATCTGCTTGGTGTTCCCTGAGCTCAGCCCTGAACACAAGATCCACCAGGTCGTTCTTGACTTCAAAAACCAAATCCTAAAAAATGTCCAAAGAAGCCTGGATGCGAGAGTAATCCCTACAGCCGTAACCAACAGGAAGACGAGGTTGAGATGGTGTCACCTCTAGAGTGCGAAGGTATTTGGGATGGGGGTCATTCGGCAGTGTTTTGAAGGAGTTGTTCGGGTGAGAGGTGGGAGCCACATACGAAATGGCACCATGGTTGAAGCCCAGAGAGTTCCCCTAGATGTCAAATCATTTGACTCGACAGGCCCAAGGTGAAGGCAACGGTGGAAGACTTGGATGATCAACCTGAGACTGAGATGCAATAGAAGTGGGAAAGGGCTCATGTTGGCCAGAGCTTCGATTAGCCATCCTTCCATATGATGTGTACTAGGCCATGCCTTGTTTGGATTTTCCTCTTTGCCTCAGCATAAATAGGATGGGGAAGTGGGGGATGAAAATAATTAGAGTTGAGTTATGGAGCTGAAAGGGAGGGACNGAGCTTCGATTAGCCATCCTTCCATATGATGTGTACTAGGCCATGCCTTGTTTGGATTTTCCTCTTTGCCTCAGCATAAATAGGATGGGGAAGTGGGGGATGAAAATAATTAGAGTTGAGTTATGGAGCTGAAAGGGAGGGACGACCAGAGAAATGAGACAGTGGAAGAGAACATCCATAGTACTGGAAAGAGGTAAGAAATGGAGGAGGAACATCCCCAAATCCAAGTGAAAAATATGGATGAGGTGACATGATATCCCGCTCACAACGTCCATTAGCGATAACTTCTCTAAGAGGAATGGCACGTTGTAGCACCTGAAGGTGGTATGTTGTGGGGAGGATAATTTTTCTAGTATAAATTTGCTCCATTATAAGGCTGGGGGTGATGGTTAAGGTACATAGCACGTGTCCTGCCCATGCCAGCTACCCTACGGCCTCCCACGTGTGCGATATCTGCCTCCTGACACCCCATATGGGGAGTTGTCTTTGTTGAGTGCGAGAGAAATGAATTCCTTGACCAATGGGTGATCCATGTGAATGGTGAGATCACATCTGAAATCACTCCCATCCAAATCCACCCCAAAGTTTGCAAGCTTGTTGGATTTTTTTTTTTCCTTTCTCCTAACATGGGAAGGAATGGTAACAAGGTGAGGCCGCATGAGAGATTTAATCTCATTTAGAACACTTGTAAGGTGCCAGTTGGGAGATAATTTGTCCAAATCTACTCCACAAAGGATGCATGAAAGGAGATTGATGAGAATTTGATATTATCCATCCATGTATAATTTGTTGAGCCCATGATCCTGGGTGAAATGCATACCTTTGAGAATTCCCCAGAGTTAAGCCAAATTGTTTGTGTTGTGTCCAATGTTGCCTTCTAATATGTGAATAAGATCACCTTTGCAGTCCTGAAAGACAGCCCTGAAACCAGCAGGCCCTGGGTTTCCTTTCGAAGCCCCGTCAAAATTGAGCTTGAGAAAACCTGGGGGCGGAGGCTGCCAATTGGAGGGACCATCGGGGGTAGGGATATTGGTGAGAATATTGAAGGGAAGAGAGTTAAGATTGAGTTACAAACTTTTAAGGATGTTATTTTCATGAAGGGGGGAAATCAGATCATCCTCTTTCCAGAATTGCATGTTTATAGTTTATGTAATGCCATTCTAGATTTTGGTCCAAACCACTTGTGAGTCTAGGTGAGAGGATTGGAATATGAGGTGATTTATTTCTTTCCAAAGCTGTCACATAATGAAGTATGGTAGGAGATTCCAAACGCGATTGAAAATGGGAGAGTACCCTGAGACCTTGGTGCTGCCTATTTGAAGTACGCATCAAGACTACCCCATAGTCCCATACCTGAGAGTTGAAGGAACATAGATTGAGTAGGTATTTTGGGTCTCATTCTCATTGCAATAGAGAGGGAAAATGGAAGGTCCCATGAATCCCTATTTTTATAGATTGTCCTAAGTTAGGATGCTCTGATGAGCCACGAGCCAGAGAAAAGTGTCGATCTTGGGCCATAGTTTTGCTCCCTAGATTTTGTGCCAAACCATCTCTTTTGGGAGAAAGTTATGACCTGATTTGAGGTTGTATGCCTCTCATATGTTGAAGGTTCCACTCGTGGAGTGACCCCATCGAAGGATGTATGAGCCATGCCTAATTTGAATTTTCCTTTCCTTAACCTTCTCTATCCATGGTTGAATGTCCACCTGCGGGTGTATGTTATGATCATCTTGAGAGGATTTCCATCTATGCCAAGTATCTCCTGGTTCATCAAGTTTCCAGTAATCAGCCACTGATGTGAGGCCAACTTGAGTCATAGGGACTTGGTAGTAAACTAGGCTAGGATCCCGCACCAGGATAGACATTTGTTTCCAAGAGTCATTCCAAAAGGAGGTAGTGTGTCCATCTCGGATTTCTGAGAAGGCATGGTCAAATATAAGGGCATTACTCAGCTTGGAATCATTCCAAATGAGAGATCCATGTACTCTCTCATTCCATCTGATGAGAGTTTCCTCCAAAGAGTTTGGGGTATACTTATTCCTCCAAAGTCGAGCCTAGAGGTCTGTGGGATTCTTTAGCCATCGCCACCAAATTTTGGTGCTCATAACTTTATTAAGATTAGTTGGGTCATGGATTCCTATCCCTCTCAAATACTTGGGCCTACAAATTGTTTCCAAGCTGATCAAGGCCCATTTGCATCCTTCTTTTGTTCCTTTCCACATAAATTTCCTTTGCAAGTTTTTTAGGTCTTTAAGGATGAACCCAGGAGCCACAAGGGCAGAGAAGGCGTAGATGGGGGGAGCTTGCAGGATGGATGAAGGAGGATAAGATGGCTAGGGATGTTCAAAGAGCGAGAGGTACAGGAAGATAGCTATTTACCCAAATTAGTTAGGAGATCCTCCCAGGAGGTATTCTTTTGGGCTTTATCAATGAGCAAAATATCTAGATATTATGATGGAAGGGAGCTTCTTTTGAAACCCAAGATATGGGTGTTGTGAAGTTGAACAGGGGCCAAAGTGTTGAAAAATAAGATCTGTGATTTATCCTTGTTGATGTACATGCCATTGGCGTCACAAAAGGTTTGGATAATATCTTGAATGTGGAGGGCCTCACGGACAGTGGGGGCACCCATCATGAGAGTATTGTCAACAAACTGACTATGTGAGATAGGTGGAGATATTCCATGAAGGGGCAGCCTAGTTAAGGACTTGTTATCTATGACATCTTTGATAGAACAACTAAGTCCTTCAGCCATAAGAATGAAGAGGAAGGGAGAGAGAGAGGATCTCCTTGACAGATGCCCCTAGAGGGTGATAAGGGGAGAGATGGGACACCATTAATGAGGATGGAGAAGAAGCCTAAAGAGGTGAGGTTCAATATCCAATTGATCCATTTAAGATCGAAGCCAAAAGAAATAAGTGTTGGATTCATGTAAGCCCAACTGAGTTTGTCAAAATATTTTGAAAGATCTAACTTTAGAAGAATACCTGGAGTGCTGGTGATTTGTAGAGAGTGGATAACTTCATGTGCTAAAATGACATTGTCTAGGATCTGTCTTCTGTCAACATAACTAGATTTCTCATGATAAATTATGAAAGGAAGCAAAGGCTTCAGGCGATGAGCAATTACCTTCGTGATCGGTTTGTAAATTACGTTGCATAGAGAAATGGGCCTGAATTGTTTTGGTTTCTCAACATGTTCCTCTTTTGGATTAAAGTGAGACAGATTGTGTTGAGCGCTAAGAGAAATCATTTTGATTTTCTGGAGTTATCGATAATTTCCCATACCTCCTCTCATATCATGGTCCATCAGTGATGAAATAAGTAAGTTGTGAACCCATCGGGACAAGGGGATTTTCCACACAGAGTGTCCTGGAGGGCCTGGTCCACCTCTTCATGTGTAATTGGCCTCAACAGATCCTCATTTTGATCCTTGGTAATGCTAGCAGGAATATTCTTTATAATACTGTCAATGGCTAGGGTTATATCCCTCGGGGGTTCATACATGAGTGTCTTGTAATAGGTAACTAGTTCTTGTTTGATATCTTCATGGTTATGCAAGTCATGACCCTGCTCTAATTTCATATGGGAAATACGGTTGGTGTGTCTTCGTTAAAGCATCGATCTATGGAACAATGTTGTGTTTTGTTCCCTCTTCTTGAGCCACTAGATCTGCGACTTTTGTTTCCATAATATTTCTTCCTATGAACGATGTTCCTTGATATGATTGTTAAGGTTGGTCTCTTCCTCTTTAAGTTGCTCTGTGAGACCTTGGTTCCTTATTTGTTGTTGGAGAGCTTGCATTTGTTGGTCAAGAAGTCTTTGAGCCTGGAAGATGTTGCCAAAGGTTTCTCTGTTCCATATTTTGAGGCGTTGCTTGAAGTTCTTCAGTTTTTGTTGGAATTAGAACATGGGAGTTCCTTGATGGACGATCGCCTCCTCCCACCACTGTTGGTCTTTCACTTGGAATTCTGAGTGCATGAGCCATAACTTTTTGAAGCAAAAAGGCTTCTTCCCTAGAGTTCCACTGATGTCCACCCATAACAGAATGGGCCATTGGTCAGAACCTGATGCATCCAAAAAATTGGCCATCAATGAGAGTCCCTACAACATTAGGGTTTCTGAAAGGAGGAATTTGTCAAGCTGCCAAGTGACCTGCTAAGCATCAAATCTGTGATTAGACCAGTTGTAGGGTTCATTTTGGGTTTCAATGTTGATAAGTTCTAACTTGTCAATCATGGCTTCGACTTGGTTGTTTTCATTGTCCAATCTTTGTATCCTACCTCACTTTTCTTCCAAGTTGCAGATCAGGTTGAAATCACCCCCAATAATCTAGAGATGATTTCTGATGTGGTTGTCGATCCAATCCAGATTTTGCAAAGAGGGAGTTTTGTCCCTTTGAGAAGCAGGACCATACACATTGGTTAAAAATCATGGTTTACTCGATCCTATGACTCAGAAGGACATGGAAATGGTCCATTTGGAGGTAAAGAAGTCTTCCAAAATAATAGTGTTATGGTTCCAGAGGATGGTGAGACCTCCAACTATGCCACTTGCATCCATTCCCATAGCTCAATCCTGCTTCCAGCATCGTGTGAGGAGTTGATTAGCTTCRGTTCCTGTACATTTTTCTTCTTGTAGAAAACTAATAGATGGTTTCTCTTCAATGACTCGATATCATAGCATTATTTTCTTACTACGACCTTTGAGACCTATGATATTMCAAGAGAGGATTTTCATGATAAGGGAGGGGGGGGAGAGGGGGAYAATTGTCTGATATCAGTTGAATMTTCCCTGAGTTTACCAAGAATTGACCTATTTCCTGGATGACTTGTTGGGTGGGCTTCCTTCCATGCTTCTTGTCATCCTTTGGGGTTTTACGTTGATATTTAGAAGGTCCACACAAAATTCCCAAGCTAGAATTGGCTCTGGCTGAAACTCTAGCTAAGGAGATTAGGAAGACCTTGTGCACTTTGTGCAATTGGTTAGGAGGGATGGTATATAGTTATTTTTTCTTGTATTCCTTCTCCAAATGAATTTGATTAATTCCAGCAAGATCCTGGTCTTCTAGATCCATTTATATATCCCCTTTGGCACCCTCCAGTCCCACTGCCTATGGGGTTCRCGAAGGTGGGTTGAGGGGATATTAATCCATAGTTGGGTGTGCTTAAAATTTTCCATTGGAGTTCCCTGAGGGGGKTGTTTCATGGGCAGGGTCCTGAGGATGGAAAGTATCCTCTGAGACTTGTTTAAGGGTGTCAAAGGAGTTTCTTATGGAGGGGCCCTTTGAGGTAGAAGGGATGGATTTCTTGGTTGGTTGCTTACTATGACCCTGGATGTAGCACACCCAACCTTACACTTGTTGGGCCATGCCACATAGAAACTCTTGCAGAACTGCATAAATTGTGACATTCCCAAAACACCTAGGTCGGGGCCATGTCACTCCATAAAAAAATAATATCCTATGTATATATATACATAAAACTTAAGCAGACAAACATATTATGAAAACACACATAATCATGCGAAAACAATAGTAAAAGTATTCATGCAGCATACACAGGAAAATCCCATAACATAAAATCATGTAGAAATACACAACATGTAAATTAACACACAATTGATACTTATCTTTAATAGATGGCCACTAACTGCATGCATACCTTCCATGATCCTCCCATCCACAAACCATGCTTCTTAGAATTCTTAGCAGTGGGTCACCCCTGAGCTGGGACTAAACTCCACCCAGGTAAAGGTGGTTTCTAACCAGGTTGAAGCTACACAGACATCAAGAAGGATTTCATCCCAGGTGCCTACTCAAACTATCATCCTACAGTCTCTCATTCCCCACATGCTTGTCCCACCCCAGGAAGTGTTCCCCTTCTCTGTTCAACTGTCTTCAACTGCCCCACTACCCTTCTGGGGCTTCAACAACATGCCAAATAGGAAGTCACAGGGCACTGTAGCTGCAGTTGGTCTCCTTCAGGAATTCAATTCCCAACAWTTCTCTCACCTGGAGAGAGTTTCTCATAGGCCTGACAAMCTGCCTCTTCAATCCCATGGGCCTGACAACCCGCTTCTTCAATCCAATGCTCTAGTCAACTGGGTAYAGGCTCAAGTGAAGGAAGCAACAAAAAACGGGTATGGAACATTTGTTGTTCACAACAGAAAGGTACAACACTATCTCAGGTAAGTACAAGTGCACGGTGCATCCCCAGAGGGATACATGTTACTATTGATAACAGAAAAGTACGGGTATAGCTCAAGAGTGCGTGCAGGCTTTAGGAGTGCGTGAATGATGCAATGGTTGGTTGATGGGGAGGATGGCCTAGTGTATGAATGGATGAGCAAGTGGGAAATGTACATATTTTACCCCACCTTTATTTGCATGCGCCCTTGATGACACATGGATCTCAAGGAGCTCTGTCCTCTCCACTTGTAGATCATTCCTGTTCACATAAGAACTTAGGATAATATGAGATTTATCCTTGCCTTAGTATTTAGGAATAATAATATAATATTACCTTAGAGATAAGCCCTCTTAGCTTAGCCCTTTCCTAGGTTCTTAGGCCCCCCTTTCCCTTCCTAGTGGATTTTATTCCCCCAAACTCTTCCATCGTTGTTGGTCTACACATAGTCATGTATTTTATTAATGATATGAATGATTACATATACAAAAATAGGCTCACTGGCCTTTAGCATCTAGTCTCTCCGGCCTAATCATGACATAAGCCTCCTAGCTTATAATAACCTGGCTCACCAGCCTATAAAACATGTTTACCATCCAATTGGGGCTCAGTCTTGGGGTATTACATTCCCTTCCCCTTATTTATGAGTTGTCCTCAGTGCATCTTATTTACATATTACCATAAAAAATTTCAAAAATATTCAAAAAGATACGGGTATTCTGCCCGCATATCATATTTGTGCTCCCAAGTTGCATATTGAGGACTGTACCAAGTCCATTGGACATTTACTATCTCTATGGCTCAATTCCATAGCTTCTTGATCTTCTGGTCTAGTATGCACATCGAATGCACTTGAAAAGTGCCTTTTTGCTCCACCTAAATCACATTCCAATCAATAACATGATTAACATCATGTACATACTTTTTGAGCAATGATACATGGAATACATTATGAATAGACATTGATGCAGGTAATGCAAACATGTATGCTACAGGCCCAATCCTCTCTAGGATTTCAAGCAACCCACAATAACGAGCTGCCAACTTGGAACAATTTACCAATTTCAGGGAACTTTTGTTGGACTTCACTTTCAAGAATACATGATCACCCAGTGTAAATTCCCTGTGAGTATTTCCCTTATCAACATATATTTTCTTCTTGTCTTGAGCAACCTTTAAATTCTGCTTTATTTTTTACATCTTCTCTTCCATTTCCCTGAGTAAATCGGGTCCAACCACTGCTCTATATGATAGGTGTGTTGCACCTTCTTCCATAAAGTGCCTCAAATGGGATCATCTTTAGAGATGCTTGGTACCCATTGTTGTAAGAAAACTCTACCAAGCATAGATAGTCTTTCCATTTTGATGGGTTTTCTATCACATACATCCTCAACATATCCTCAATCATTTGATTTACCCTCTTTGTTTTCATATCATATTCTAGATGATAAGTTGTGCTAAAATTCAGATTTGTTCCAAATCCTTTGAATAATCCTCTCCATAATTTTGATGTAAATTTTAGATCTCTATCAGACACAATTGTCTTGGGTATACCATGCAATAAAGAATTTTCCCTCATATAAATATCAACAACGTTATGTTTCTTTTGAGTGAGCTTCACTAGAATGAAATGGGCAACTTTGGTAAGCTTGTCCACCACTACCATGATAGAATCATGTTGCTTGATTGTTCTGGGAATTTTGGTGATGAAGTCCATTGTGACCACTTCCCATTTCCACTCAGGAATGGGTAATGGCTGCAACAACCCAAATTGGTGTCTATGCTCAGCCTTAACCTTTTGACACTTCAAACAATTGGTAATGTACTCAGTAGCTTCTTTCTTCATGCCTAGTCAATAATATTGGCTCTTGACAATTGCAATAGTTTTCTGATACCCTGGGTGCCCAACATAGGGTTCATTATGCATTTCTTTCAATGTCATATTTTTCAAATCCTAAGAATTTCGCACATAAATTATGCCTCTGTACATGATAATTTCATCATATCTGAGCTTGTAGTCTTCAATTTTCTGCTGCAAAAGACCTTGCTGTAATTTTGCCACTAATTCAATGTATTGCAAATCTGATTTTGCAGCCTCTAAGATTTTGTCCTTCAAATCAGATTAGTACATGCTAATGGTTGTAGCATGCAACTCATGCACTCTTCTGCTGAGTGCATCAAACACCTTGTTCTCCTTCCCTTTTATATGGTTTATATCAAAGTCATATTCACTGAGAAATTATAACCACCTACTTTGCATAGCATTTAGAGTTGGTTTTCCGAATAAATATTTTAGACATGATGGTTTGTCCTTAACTCAAACCTTTTCCCCATGAGGTAGTGCATCCACATCTTCAAGGCATGCACTATGGCTTCCAACTCCAAATCATGAGTAACATAGTGCCTTTCATGCTCTTTCAACTTCCTTGATTCATACCATACAACATATACATTCTGAATGAGGGCTCCACCAAGTCCTTCTTTACATTCATCAATGCATACAATGAAACCTTCATTTGGATATGCAATCCTTAGTATTGGAGCACTGTTTAATAAATGCTTCAAGTGTTGGAAACTCTTTTCACATTCCACTGTCCACTGAAATTTCACTCCCTTCTTTTGCAAGGAAGTGATCAGGTGTGCAATCTTTGAGAATCCTTCAATAAATATTCTATAGTAGCATGCAAGTCCCATGAATGATTTGACTTCTGTCACATTCTTTGGTGTTGACCATCCTCTAATGGCCTCAATCATTTTCGGATCCACTGCTATCCCTTTTTCTGAGATGATGTGTCCCAAATAATGGACTTGCTTCTGATAAAATGAGAATTTTCTCAATTTTGCATACAATTGATACTCACTTAATACCTGTAGTACCAACCTTAAGTGTTTCTCATTCTCTTCTTCTGACTTGGAATATATAAGAATGTCATCCAAAAATACAATGACAAACTTATCAAAGTATTCTCTAAAAATTCCATTCATTAAACACATGAAAACAGATAGTGCATTTAATAACCCAAATGGAACCACTGTGAATTCATAATGGCCATACCTTGTTCAGAAAGAATTCTTGTTGATGTCTTCTTATTTAATTCTTACCTGATGATAACCTATCCTGAGATCAATCTTGGAGAATATTTTTTCATTCTTCAACTGATCAAAGAGGCCATCGATCCTCGTCAAAGGATACTTATTCTTCATAGTTACCTTGTTCATCTGTCTGAAGTCCATGCAAAGTCTCAAGGTTCCATCATTCTTCTTCATAAATAAAACTAGGGCACCCCAAGGTGACACACTTGGGTTTATATACCCCTTCTTCAGAATCTCTTCAAGATGGATTTGCAACTCCTTCAGTTCTAGTGTACTCATCCTGTAAGGAGTCTTGGATACTAGAGATGCTTCAGGCATCAGATTTATAGAGAAATCAATATCTCTTTTATGGGGTAATCCTGGTATTTCTTTAAACACATCCTCAAAATCCTTTAGGAATGCACGATATTCAATATTTGACACCTTATCTCTAGATTTCTCTTCCATATGAGATGAAAATATTTGATATCCTTTCCTGTAAATTTTCTTCAGTTGCATTGCTGAGATCTCTCTGATAGATATTTCCCTGGGAATTCCCTGTACTCTCCTTGGGTTCCCTTCCCCATCTAGGAAAGCAAATGCCTTGTTATGACATTCTAGGATAGCATGGTGTTGGTCCAACCAATCCATCCCAATTAGACAGTAATAGGAACCTAAAGGAAACATGTTCAAATCTTCCCTAGTGTTCATTCCATTCATGTCCACTTAGCATGACTTAACCATCTCATTAACTTTTATTTTGGCTCTGGTAGCTAGCTACACCAACCAAGAACTTTCATGCTTGATTATTGGAAAATGCAATCTTTACACCATCTTAGGATCTATATAACTATGACTAGCTCCCGAATCAATTAAAATAACAATGGTTTAGTTGTTGATCATACTTTCCACTTCAATCATATGTGACTGAAACTCTTCTTGCTTGATGTCCAGGGCTGCATAGATTCTTGGTACATTTATTCCCATGTCCTACACTATTTAAGCTTGTTGTACATTGTGAACAATTCTCACTTTTTCACCTCTATGAGGACAATCTCTATACATATGATCTCCTTTACAACCCCAACATTGAATAGGTGGCTACCTTTTCCTTTCCCCCCGTCTCAATCATTCTAGGATCTCTAAAAGTTGGTTGTCCCTTAGGACTATTTCTGAAGATGGTGGCTTAGTCCCCTTCTTCCTCTGAGCCATCTTGAATTTCTTCTTCTCTTCCCAAGATTTTTGGAAAGTTGGCCTTGTTTTTTTCTGATCATATAGGCATTTAGCTCGCCTTATGGTCTCCTCCAATTTTTTGGGATCATCATATTGTATTTTGTCACTGATGAATGATGGAAATCCACTCAAATACCTCTAAATATTAATTGTCTCATCCTTGATGAAATAAACATACTTCAGGATTTCTAAAAACCTTCTTTCATATTCATCTATGGTAATACTCCCAAGCTTGAGTTCAAAGAAATCTTTCATTTTCTTTTCATAGTATCTCTTAGTCAAGTATTTCTTTTCAAAATACTTCTTGAATTCCTTCCAAGTAACATTTTTCTCTTTAATGTGTTTCACTTGTACAAGATGATCCCACCACATGGATGCCTTTCCCTTGAGCTGATAGATAACAATTTTTCCTTCTGTGTGTGAAGAGTAATTATGCAATTGAAAATATTTTCTCATGCCTAGAAACCATGTCTCTACATATTCATCCTTCTTGTGCTCACCATCAAATGTAGGAGGTTTGATTTTTTTCATTTATCCTTGTAGCTCATGCACCCCAGACTTCTTCTGATGCTTCCTGATAGGGGATGGACTGAGATCCTAGGTGCTCTCCTATTAGAATTCCTTGGGGAGTGATGGTGATGTTTGCTAACACTCCTTGTTCTCCCTTTCTCATCAGGGGATCTGTGACTTCCTGATTTGCTTGATCCATTCTCCTTATCCAATTTATTTTCTATTCTGTCCAATATCTGCATTAACTTCATGTTGAATTCCTCCTACTACTCCTTGTATTTCATAATCCTTTCATTATCAACTTTATGACTTTGGACATCTTTTTGCAAATTTTTAATTGTCTCTACCATATTCATGTTTTCTTCCTTTCCTTCTCCTTGTACATTTGAGTTTGTTCCTTCAATACCCATATGGACATACATCCCTCTAATCTCGTATTCCTGGTTGTAAGCCCCATGTGTCTCTTCCATCCCTCTACACTCTGTGTTGATCATGTTCTGATCTACTTGTTGTTAACTATGCAAAATGTGCAGCCAACAAAACTTGTTAGGCTAAATGACTCAACAATTTCATGAAATTATGAACCACTCTTGTTCAATAATACATCAGACTTATTTCTTATGATTTTATGAGAAATTTTCGGTTCATCTCAATTTTTTGGGTGAACATTTATATTCTACTATCCAAGATCTTTCCAATGACTTCTCCCTTGCTCAATTCTGAGTCTTGATAATAAAGTTATGGATATCTGAAAAATTTGTCCTTTCGATGAGGTCGATCGTTACACAAGTCATCTTCTTTGGAAGTTTCTTTAGCTCTTGGACCCATGCTAAAACCTCTATCAAGGTTCATAGGATCCTGTGATTTCCTTCCAATGCAAGTCTATACAAATCAAAAACCCCACAGGCTCCTTTTCTAAGTACCTTTATGTCCTTAAAAATCAATTTTTGGGCACTAGCCCTTTTTCTTCGGTCCCCAATCTCATGTGACCACAGGATATAACTAGGCGCATAAATTAAAGGTTCTTTTCTGGAGCTTCGAAAATTCAGGGCTCTAGAAATTTAGGCTTTGGAGGTTTCACCTTCATCACACTTCGTTTCCCCCGAATGTCGAATTGGCGAACTTCCGAACAAATGCTTCTTCAGAGCTTCGGGGCTCTGGTACTTCAAAACTTCAGGCTTCGAGAGATCCGCTAACTTAACACCTTATTTCCCTCGAACATCGAACTGGAGAACTCTTGCAGGATACATCTTCAGAGCTTTGGGGCTCTGTTTCTTCATAGCTTCACACTTTATAAGTTTTGACCATACAACACACAAAGTTCCCCGAATGTCGAACGAGTGAACTACTTTAGTGCTCCTAGGCTCCAGAGCTTTGAGCTTCAGAATATCTTGCAACAACATATACACATATCCCCGAATGTTGAATCTCCAAGCTTTAGGAGTCTCATTTGCAATCACACACCAGGGGGGTGCTACGTGTCAAAAATATAGAGATGACACGTGGCCCAATCTACAGGTGACACGTGTCAAGTTCTAATTGGCACATAAAGTATGTGAAAAGAATGAAACGAGATGACACATGGCATGCTTAGAGGGGGTCCACATCACCCTAGGTGACATCATCATGTCACATCACTCCGGTGCTTAGGACTTCAGGACTTCGGGACTTTAGAGGATTTCACACCAAAATACATCAAAACACCCGAATGTTGAACTTACGAACTCCCAAACAATGTTCTCCAGAGCTTCGGAACTTCAGGCTTCGAAGGATTTCACACTAGAACAAATCAAAACACTCGAACACCAAACTTCCGAACTCTCAAACAATGTTCTCCATAGATTTGGAACTTCGGGGCTCCCAGACTTCAGAACTCCAGGCTTCAGAGAACTTCTTATCACAACATAACTTTTCCTTTGAACGCCGTAGTGGATAACTCTTTGAACTGTGCTCCTCCATAGTTTTGGGACTCTGACGCTTCGGGGATTCGAGCTTCAGAACTTTTCCCTGTTGATCACCACCCCACCCCTGAACTTTTGAATGCTGAAATTACAAACACTTCCTAATCTATGGACATGTGTCCCCAAACATGAACGGTTTGGATTTTTTCTGGACTTTGGGACTTCGGGGAAAAATCTACTCCACGCAACCCCAACCAAATTCTCCCAAAGTGTCAAAATGAAAAACCACTCGGGGATCCAACGACCCCCCTTCTCCCAGAGATCTATGGTTGAGATCTTCTTTGGGACTCTAGGACTTCGGGGATTTTTCTTCCTTTTTGTCAAAGAATTGAAAACTATCGAAGTAGCGAAGTCCAAAGGACTTTGAGGAGTTAACAACCATGCTACTTCTCCATATCCGAAGACTGTGAATGGTTTGGTCCCCTCCCGAACATATATCGACCCTTCTTCTTCTCACAAATAAATATTTATCTTCTCTGAGTTTGGAACTTACAAAAGTATCCTGTGCACTCCTTGTGCTTCAAATTCAACCCATCCCAAGTCGAATTTCACTTGAACAGATATTAAATTATAAAAATTTCACCACTTTGGCCAATTTCCTTCAATTTTCCAAGAATTTAACAACAAAAATTGGGGGTTTTCCCAATTCCATTCAAGTGACTCAAATCAACTTGCTCGGCTCATCCAGGCTCAATGTTGGAAACTGGAGCTCTGATACCATATTGTAGCATACCCAACCTTACACTTGTTGGGCCATGCCACACATAAACTCTTACAGAGCTATATAAATTGTGACATTCCCAGACCACCCAGGTCAGGGTCATGTCACTCCATAAAAAAAATAATATTCTTTGTATATATATACATTAAAATTAAGCAAACAAACATATTATGCAAACACATAGAATCATGTGGAAACAACAGTAAAAGTATTCATGCAACATACATAGGAAAATCCCATAACATAAAATAATGTATAAATACACAACATGTAAATTAACACAATTGATACTTATCTTTAATAGATGGCCACCAACTACGTGCAGACCTTCCATGATCCTCCCAGCCTTAGACCATGCTGCTCATAACTCTCAACAGTGGGTCACCCCCAAGATGGGACTAAACTCCACCCAGGTAAAGGGGGTTTCTAACTAGGTTGAAGCTACATAGACATCAAGAAGTATTTCATCCCAAGTGTTATCACTCCAAGAAACTCTTCTAGGTTGTAGCTCAAATATGCATGGTAACTTAACTATTCTTTCAATGGTTCACTTAATGATGGATGCGTGGTTGGATCAAGATGAATATCTAACTTACTGGATTGTATCTTCAAGACAATCTAGATATATTCAAACGATACAAGGCTTTCAAGAGCTATTATTAGATAGTTGAGTGTAAAATGGATTGAGAAACTAATTAATTAACCAGAACATACATAAAGCAATATATATGATAGGTTAACAAATAACAGTGGATACTTATGAATCTTTTCTTAACACTCATATAGTGAGATGGCAGTCACTTATGGATCATATAAATAGAGATAAAGAATGGCATTCAAATCATAAGCATCAAACAAAAATGAAAAGAAGGTCTGACAATGGCAATGAAAGAAACTGGTAGGCTGAATATATATTAGAAAGTGTGCATTACAATAACCTTTACAATAGATCTTAGATCCTTGAAAAATGGATCTAGATTTCTAAATATAGAAACATAGTATAAACTAATTACAATTAGGTAATTGAAAATCTATTTCATATGAATCAGACTGTCTTCAAAAGGTCTTCGACATCTGGTCTTTATCATGATGCGCCTCTGATGTGTTGACATATGTCTTCAAAAATGAAAGCTTTCACCAGCTGTGAACAAAGTTTTAGTTGACCATATGAGCATCTACCTCCGATATCTCCACAAATCTTTGAAACTAAATATTTCATAATTTGGTGATTAATTTTTTTGATGCCATCTTATCTTTTAAATCACCCAAAAATCGCTCTGTTCAAGCTCAAAATCTTCAAAATTCCTTCTTTGCGGTTTCATCGTCTATTCCGCCTTAGAATTTGCTAATTATTCGGTGAAATCTCTGATTTTCAACGGCTAATTGATTGTAACTGCACCTCCTGTGCCGGTGAAAGTTATGTTTTAATCAAAAGGAAAACCTTTCATGATTAAAATCAAAATCATCGTTTGTATTAATCTTCAGCTAAGTTTCCAGCTGTCTCTGCTAATAGTTTCAAAGGGGAAGAAGCGTCCAGCTTTGCTTTCAAGATTTTTTATTTTATTTTTAAGCATCTAGCTATTCTCAAAAACCTGTTCTTATCTGCTATGATCTTATTCTTCTACTTATTTTCCCTGATTTTCTTCAAAGCTAATCTCTTGAAATCCCTATCTGTTTCAGTGAAGTTTTTGGATAGGATTTCATATCTTTCCTTTATGACTCTTTCCAGAACTTCGTGTTGTTTAATTTTCTTTCTTAATTTCTTGATTAACTTTGAGTCACTAGTCTTTTTCTTTCTGAATGTTCCACCTTATTCAAAAGAAGTAAAAACTTCAAAATCTTGTGCATGTTCCATGGAGTGCTCTAGACTTTCAATGGCTGGAATTTCATCATCTTTCTCTAGTTCTGTGTCTGAATCTGTGTATGGCAGATTAAGAACATTTTCCTTTTTTACTATAGATTGCTTTGGGTTTGTTTCAAAATCCAGTTTCTTTTTAGCTTTCTTGGGCTTTGATCTAGATTTTTTCTCTTATGGTGACTTTGGGAGAGCCCTCCTTCTCCTTGAGCTACTCTGAGGAGTTGGCTGCTTCTTGCCTGCTTTCTTCTTTTCATTCTTAGGTTGAGTTTGGGTCTCAAAACCTTCCCAAAAGACAAAGTGTTGCCAAGTTCTTTCTCTCTGTCTCAATTCTTCCAAGATAACCATTTTAATAAGACCAAAATGACATAGGGTATTCTTGATGCTATGTTGTTTAGCTCTAACCTTATTGCACACTTTTGTTAAACTTCTATGAAGAAAGAAAGGAAGATTTAAAAGTACTTTCCTTGTGAAATGATCTAGAAGTCTAAAATGACATAACATCAATTTGTCATACCTTCCCTTTGAGGTGATATACAATTGAATGTCTTTGACCATGTTTTGTCATTTATCTTCCAGGTAAGAAATATGAATGCTCTTATTCCATATTATACTTTGAAATTATAATTTCAAGTATGGTCTAAATTCTAAGTTCTTAGTCACTGTTGTCTTAAACCATCTCTAACCTGTTCTAGGTAAGCTAGTAGCTAAAGCAATGGAAGCTTCATCGAATATCAATTCCAGAGAACCTACTGTAGCTTTCTTCCCATCATATGATTTTTCAAACACTTCTGTTGTTCCTTGGTGATAACCCTCCTGCAGCTTTTCAACGTATGTAATACAACCTGCATTTGAGAAAAGTTTATGAACCTCTGGGCATGATTTCAAATAATCTATGTTGTCTAATTATTTTCGCAGATGTGGTCCTCCTCGTTTGTTTCCCATTTTTACAGGTTGACCTGCACACGGTTAACACACAAACTTTTCCAAATTGGGAAAGTGTTGGTGCTGGTGAAACTAATTTTTTGTTTGTCATATGATAAAATGAAGCTCAAGTATGGCTTTTGAAAGTTGTGAATATTTGAGAGAAGGAATGATGACCATGGTTGATGTAGACTTGGATCTGGTACTTGATTATTTGAATGAAATGATGATCGAGCGTTCCACTTATTTAACATGTACTCTATCTACCACACGGGATGTAAGAACAACATGTCTCTTTCGAATTTTTAAAACGTTGAAGAAAGAGAAACCAAGCTTGCGCTTTCATCGGCTCACTTGTTTTCAGGAATGGCATTTAGCCGTTGAAACCTTGAACTTTCACCGGCTCGCTTGCTCTTCAAAACATGAGTTAACCGTTGAAAAGATTTTTCTTCTATTTTTGCTTAAAAATACCTTTTAACAATCGATTTATTTAGGAAATGACAAACGATATCCCATATATTGACATTTGAAATTCTAATAAAAGTAGTATGGGACTCTATTTATGACCATGCCATCACCAAAAATGACACAAATTGTCTGGTTCATTTTTGGAGATAACACCAAGTGCCTACTCAAACTATCAGCCTACAGTCTCTCATTCCCCACATTCCTATCCCACCCCAGGAAGTGTTCCCCTTCTCTACTCAACAGTCCTTCGGTTTCCCCACTTCCCTTCTATGGATTCAACAACAAGCCGTACAGAAAGTCTCAGAGAACTGTAGTTGCAGTTGGGCTCCTTCAGGAATTCAATTCCCAACAATTCTCTCATCTAGAGAGATTTTCTCACAGACATGACAACCTTCCTCTTCAATCCCATGGGCCTGACAACCCACTTCTTCAATTCAATTATCTAGTCAACCAGGTACAGGCTCATGTGAAGGAAGCAATAAAAAATGGGGATGGAATATGTGTTTCTCACAACAGAAAGGTACAACACTGGCTTAGGTAAGTACAGGTGCACGGTGCATCCCCGGAGGGATACAAGTTACTACGGATAATAGGAAAGTATGGGTATAGTTCAAGAGTGCATGCAAGCTCCAGGAGTGCATGAATAATGAAGAGGTCAACCGATTGGGAGGATGGACGAGTGCATGAATGGTTGAGTGAGTGGGAAATAGAATGATTTTCCTCCACCTTTATTTTCATGCGCCCTTGATGACACATGGATCTCAAGGAGCTCGGTCCTCTCCACTTGTAGATCATTCCCCTTCACATAAGAACTTAGGATAATATGATATTTTTCCTTGCCTTAGTATTTAGGAATAATAATATAATATTCCCTTAGAGATAAGAACTCTTATGTTTTCCCTTTCCTAGGCTCTTAGCCCCCCGCCCCTTTCCCTGCCTAGTGGAGTTTATTCCCCCAAACTATTTTATCGTGGTTGGTCTACACACAACGATGTATTTTAGTAATGATATGAGTGATTACATATACAAAAATAGGCTCATTGGCCTTTAGCATCTAGGCTCTCCGGCCTAATCATCACATAAGCCTCCTAGCTTATAATAACTTGGCTCACCAGCCTATAAAACATGTTTACCATTCAACTAGGGCTCAATCTTGGGGTATTACACTGAACCTGCATGAAACCCTGTTTGTTCTTGTCTGTGTCAGGGGAATCTACCTTGTTTGGGTTGTTGAGGAGGCACTCTTTGAAGAAATGTCCATGTTCATGGTATTTTCGACAAAGGAAGGGTATATGTTCGTAATTGATGATATGATACCCTTCCTCATCCTAATATTTGAGAGAAATAGAGCCAAGAAGGGGTTTAGAAATATTTAAATACACACAAATG
>SNQJ01S0068361.1:74915-94871 GCA_010110895.2 Picea sitchensis | reverse complement strand
AGGAAGCAGATGCAATATACCCAATGTTTCTTCACAATCCATGAATTTATTGTCATTATAGATTTCATAGTTTCCTAGGTCATAGGAAGCAGATGCAATATACCCAATGTTTCTTCACAATCCATGAATTTTTCATTGTCATTATAGATATCATAGTTTCCTAGGTCATAGGAAGCAGATGCAATATACCCAATGTTTCTTCACAATCCATGAATTTTTCATTGTCATTCTCTTCACAACAAGACGAATTTATCAGAGAGAACGAGACTCGAACCGAACGCCGTGATGCACCGTCTGTTTCCCTCACTCTTCCGCATAATGGACCGCAATTTCTTCAATGCATTAATGCCTTTGAGGCATGGAGATCTGAGTGCAAAGAAACGTACCAGACGAGCCACAAGTAAACCACAACACCCATCCCCATGCCCGCGTAGAGCAGCAGCAACATGGACATCGCCACCGCTAAAAACATTCTCTCTATCATTTCCCTCCAAAGCCTAACCTCCCAACCAACAATTTCTGTATTAAACGAAGCCTCTGCTGTACTTATTTCAGCCTCTGTGTTGCATGACGATATAATCATGAAGATCGAGAATATCTCTGCTCACAACCGAAACTCACAAGCTATTGAATTCACCTCTAGAAAGATCGACATACAAACGATGGTAAGTAGCAGGAGGGTTAACATAAAGGTTGAAGATTTACAGCACAACTTTACCACGTGGATGCTTGTGATGTGGGAAACGGAGATTATTAAATGCTTTGTCAAGTTGTCTCCCACTTTCCCGCTCTTTTTGGTGCCCCGTGATTTGTTTCGATCGTATGTGCGGCCTCATCAATTGTTTTCACCAAGAAACTTGATTGCATTCGACATTTCTCCAATTTTAATCGACTACTGTAACAAACTTTAAGTGATTCAGAATTTTAAGAATTTACTTTTACTCCCTATGAAATTTTAAACAAAGTTTTGAAATTTTTGATCCATTTAAACAAAGTTTTGAAAATTTTGATCCATTTAGAACGTTCTGGTTTAAATGTTTTGTAAATCGTTTTTTTAATCATTGAAATCAGTATTTTTAATTTGAAAGAAGATAAAAATTATTTTAAATAAAATATATCCAATAAATCCTTTTTCATTAATTAGGACAGGCACAAGCCACTAAGTAACTACTAGCCACTAACTAGCTATCTCACTTGTTTGGTACAACTCTGATTGGGAAGCATTCTTGATGCTTTCTTTTGGTATGGCTGCAATGCTCCAACATTTTCTTTCTATGGGTTCACATTTCTCTCATTTATCTATTGTCCAATCATACATTTTAGTGTTAAATTTGTGTCCCACAAAGAGTAGTGCCCTTAAGTTCAACTTCCCATTGATATTTGATTCTATATCATCTCGTGTGTCATGTGTTATTTGGTATAGTTTAGTACTCAAGTCCCTATCTATTTTTTTCCATATTTCCTACCTATTTTTTTTTTTNTAGGGGTTTTACCAAGGTTTTCCTTGTTACTTGGTATAGTTTACTACTCAAGTCTCTATCTATATTTTCCTATAATTCTTACTTATTATTATTTATTTTTAATAGGGGTTTTATCAAGGTTTTCCTTCTAAGTGGTCCATAGGTATGATAATTATTTTCACATTTGTGTTCAATTTTATTTTTTTCTTTCATTCTTATTTGCTTAGGTCTATTATCTAGATATGTGCCTTTTTCACTATTATCTAGATATGTGCCTTTTTCACGATCTCAAATTTTAAAATAGTTGTGATTATTGTAATTTTTTTTGCACATTCTTTAATCATCCTATTGGTTCAACACATCTTTGATCAACTACTTTCAAATATTAATGGGACTAGTTATAACATTTCCATGCTAATTTCCATCTCAATTCTTTTAGAATTTCCATGCTAATTCATCTCAATTTTCGTAGAATATTCACTTGGATCCAAACTCAACTAGAATTTATGGGACTAGCTATGGTATTTCCATGCTAATCCATCTCAATTTTTGTAGAATATTCATTTGGGATCCAAACTCAATTAGAACTTTGGGGTATTAAGAATTTATGGACTTTTAAGTCAACTTGAAAATTTTGGTATCTTGATGTATTCTTATCTCTCTTTAATTTACATGTGTTTTTTACAACTGTCATGTTGCATATTTTACTATAACATCTCAACAAATTTAGCAACTCATGTAGTTTGACCACCTCATTTTGTTTATCCAAAAAATCAATTCATCAATGACACATTTTCTTTTTCTCCTATAATCATTTTGGGCATGTATATGATATTCTTGTTCAAATATCTCTTTAATGATATATGGAACAACTTTCATGTATTTTGTATGTTTCCTAAGACCAAGATGTTGTACTAGCTTATTTATTACTAGTAGCACAACTTGTGTTATGTTATTATTAACATATTCTCCTATCCTATCTATAATTATGGTGACAACAATTAGATTTCTAAAATTATCTTCTTTCCTTGGTATTGCATATATCGATTATCATACTTCTTTTCCTTAGCTTGTCTAACATAAAAGGGAATTCATCTAAAGAATTATCACCCTTTCCATAGTGGTTGTAATACTTTAGCTTGATTTTTTCTTTGTTTGGTAGTCAAATTTTAAGTGGCTTTCCCTATAAAATACAAATAAATATGTTTTAAAACCTATGTGTTCCTAACACCTCCTCTTCCACCCTATCCTCTGAGAGCATTTTTTCAATTTTTTTTCCACAGTTAGCCGAGGTATCTTCCATGTGATGCATTGAATGAGAATTCCTTTATTTTCTTCCATTATAACTGCATTCATATGTTGTATGTATAATTATTATTATTGTTATTATTATTTTAATTATTTATATTATGATAACAAGTTTTTCTTATGGTTAGTTACAATCTTGTAGAGTTTATAATAAAATTCAAAGTATACCTTTCTTATATATTTTTTAATATTTATGATGGGTATTATGATGGGTAGTCATCCCTTTTGTGTCCTTATGAGATGTATTGTGTACACCAGAGTTACTGTCTTCTTGTTTAGATAGCCATTTCCGAAATAGATTTATGCAAATTCTCTAGTTTTTGTTCATGTCATTTTTCACTTGATAAGCCTTAGCCCATTCCTTATCCGTGTCATTTGTTTTGATTTCTTAAGAGAATATTTTATGTATTTAGTTTATGTAGAGTGGGAAATACTATAATCTTCTATAGGAGGGCTAGTATGAATCACTACTATGAATCAGTGCATTGACAAGTCTAAGTCTATACCTTTTGGCATATGACTCAATAATTCTTTAAAGAATTTATCATAGTCTCTTATGAACTCATGAGGTTGTTTTTAATCCCTTTTGGATTTTTTTGTTGTTAAGTGGTCATTGTTTGGTGTCATGAAAATGGACTAGAAATGTTTCTTCATCTCATCATTGTTAGGGACCTAACTTCCCTAATCTGTCACATAAATAGAGTAATATATTTGTCATCTAATAAATGTCAATATTAGTAAATAAGGCCTAGTTAATAATGTGAACATGTCTAATGTAAGAATACTTAATAAAAGCTTCCACTTCTAGAAACATCTTCCTCTAGATTGTTCTTTTGAATTCAAATTTAGTATAAATTGGAGTAGAAGGCACGAGAGAGCCTTGTCTTGAGAATTATTGTAATAGAGCACTGCTCTATTGGAGGTTTCCCCCTTAAAGAGGAAAGTGAACAATTATTTCTATCAATAAAGGTACCATTTTTGGTGTTGTGGTTCTCTACATTTTGTTCTTATGTTGGTATTTTCTGTAGTATTTTTGTTTTCTGCTTAATATAATAGATTTGGTACCTAATAAGTGGTATGAGAGCACTTTCCCCTGTGGAAACTGTGGGATTTTTTTTTAGAGTAGAGACGTGTACTGTCAGCGTCTTTAAAGCACAAAGATCTATCATTCAAAGGGTAAAACTATGGTGGGGAAGACTACATGCAGGAAATATAAACGGTTTCACAGGGTTGTTTAAAAACCAATGTTTCACCTTGTTGGAAGCCTCTATAACACTTGTTGGTACCCTTCGAGTAGTACCACATTAGACAGAATCTATACATGACCATCATTCCTACGTACTGACAGGTATATTGGGAGTCCCCTAGGTCTCCTGAAACTAGCCCTAGATCATTCGATCAGTTGTTCGACTACTATAGAGACACCAAGAACAACAATCAGAAAGTTACTCACTAGTACTTGGGTAATCAGATAGTATGAATAAGGGTACGGTCAAGCCTCCTTCATTGGTTCTTTGAGATATTGGGTTGAGTACTATTGCTCGACCCTACACGTATATAGGAGATTTATAGCACATGGAAAATATTGTCTCTAGGCATCCTAAAAACCCTAACCAGGGGGGACATACTAGAAAAGGAGCTGAAAGGATATTTTTGATGTGAAACCTCACCTCCTTCATTCTGGTTGTGAAATTACTACACATTTTTTCCTATTAAGAATTTGGGCATTTCGACATTGCAATATTATTAAGGTCAGAATATAACTCCACAGGAGTAAAAAAACAAAAAACAAAAAAAAAGTTGGGTCCTTCCCACACCCTTATTTCATACCTATCCCATTGAATCCCCCTCTTCGCCCTAAATTCCATTATACCTATCATTTATTGGACTTTTTTTTCCCGTGGACCCATCCCCTTCCCGACACCCTTATTTCTCACTTAGTCCATTGACTTCCTTTGGTTTCCCTAATTGTAGTGGTATATATCACTTATATTATTTTTCATCTATGGACCTACCCCTCATCCCGAAATGGCTCCCACTAGACAAGAAGAAACCATTTAGAAACTGAATTAAGACATTTTTTCCATTGATCCCAAAGTGGAATACCTCCAGGAACAACTCAATAGTCGAATTGATTAATTCCACTCCATTCTCAAATAATTCATGAACCAATCCCAGGGTCCTTCCTCCTCCGACCCACACCTCCACGTCGAAGGTTTTGAATCCTCCTAGCCTTTGCACTTTCATTCCAACTCCCTATATTGTGACCCCCATCTTCCTATAGTTGAGGTGAACAAATTTGATGGCTTATATCCAATAGTCTGGGTCACTCGGATGGAACACTATTTTTCCCTGGATGGTATTACTGATGATTTGACCAAGATTCATTAGTATGTTCTCTATTTGGATCCAAAATGATGGAAATAGTGACATTGGCGTAGAAATACACGTCAAAGGTATGTTGCTTGGAGATGTTTTGTTGTTGAGTTGTATGAATTATTTGACACAAACACCCATCATTTAGGGAATTTGACCAAGTTGAAATAGTCTATCATAGTGGAATATTTTATCGATGCCTTTCAGCACTTGGCTTTCTGAATGGAGGGCATGAAAAATTCCTTCTTTTGGGAATCCTTTATCGGTGGCCTCAAGGATGAAATATGATCCTAGGTCCTCATGGATCATCCCTAGACCTGATTGGAAGAAACTAAACATGCTAAGGGGGCACAACATGTCATATTTTCCCAGAGAAAAAAACTTGTTTTTATTCCCCGCACTAGAACTCCCAATCCTGCCCCTCAAGCCACCCCTCTCAAGGTCCAAAAATTAAAATAGGTGGAAATATATGAATGCCAAATCAAGGGTCTTGGCTATAATTATTATGATAAATACTTTCCAGAGTACAAGTGTAAAGAATAGAAACTTTTTATGGCTATTTTGGAGTATGTTTTTGATGAATATGCTAAGGTTTCACCTGAGGAGGCGTTAACCCAAGCTTATGATCTTAAGATTCCATATGATCCTCTTGAAGTTGAACCATTGATTTCGTTGAATGCTCTCGCTGGATTTTTTTCTCCCTAAAACCTCAAGTTAATTGGCTACATTAAGCACATGAAAGTCATCATCCTAGTTGACATTGGCAACACTCACAATCTCATTCATAGTTTCCTTGCCAAATAAATCAATTGATATATCTGTGTAGTCAACAATTTTCAAATCGTGATTGCCAATGGTGGTTCCATGAAATGTGGGGGGCATTGTGAAAAATTGCACCTACAAATTGGTTAGTATCACTTGAAATATCACATGTTTTCTATTGACATGGGTGGTAACAACATTGTGCTTGGACCTGAATCGCTAAGAACTCTTAGACCCATCATCATGGATTTTAAGGATTTAACCATGTAATTCCAACAGGAGGGGAAATACTATAAATTCCAAGGCATTACAACGACCTCTCTAGAGATCATGAGTTCCTATTGTATGAAAAAGTTACTCAAAAAAGGTCATTCTGGAATCATTGCCCAACTCCATTCCATTAAAGTAGTTGAGACACCCTATGTGTACTTGGACCTCCAATATATCCTTTCCCAACACACTACAAGGAAAATACCCTATGGTGGAGGTTTTTGCATATGCCCCTATTAAAATAGCCCAAAAATCAGTTTATAGCGGAGGATAGCGGACAAAGGTTTTAGTGGATGTTTTTGTATGGTGCATTTATAAATATATAACACACCAGTGCATTTTATACAATTGAAGAACTGATGATTGAAAAACTAATGCACCGTAGTAGGGTTATTTCAAACAAAAAAATACTCTGGTGAACCACAAAAATAATGATGCACTGGGGCACACATTTTCTCTTAAAAATAGCGCACCGTGGAAGTGTTATTTTTAAAAGTTTTATATACAATGGTGCACTACTTAAACAATTACACCAGTGTAGACAATTTATCCCAAACAATGGCACACTATGGTAAGGTTTTCAAAAAAAAAATACTCTGGTGTGGTACGTAAATAATGATGCATCGATGTGGCTAGCTATTTAGTGCACTGTAAAAGGGTTACATTAAAAAAATTTACAGAACATATTTTTAATCATGCAGAGATGTAAGCCAAGAGAGCAACAACAATAGTTGTGGAAGAGGTTTGACCTGTATGTAATGTTGTATGATATTGGGAGGTGAGGTAGAAAGAGAGGGATTTGTTTCCTCGGTGTTTCTGTGAATTTTTCTATATGTATTTCAGTTGTAAAGACTTGAGTCTAAATTATAGGAATTTCAATTGTAAAGACTTAAGTCTAAAGTATAGGCATTTCAATTGTAAATAATTGAGTCTAAAGAATGGGCACTCTCTCAAAATTCTAATCTATAATCATATGAAGCATGTTGTAGACTCAAGTATTTGGTGAAATCCCAACTAATGGGTTTTCTAGAAAAATTCTAATCTATATTAGTTGTTAATTCACAATTGTGTGTGATTATGATGACAATTTGAGTTCTTATGACCATGATGTCCACAATAGGAATCTCGCTCCATGGGTACCTACTACTTTCTGTATATCCCTTCCCATATCGCCATCATGATCGCCAATGATTATAACCTTATGTGATCTCGCTGTCAATGATCATAACCAACTTGCATGATCATCAATGATCATAACCTGTGCCATCTCGCCTTCAATGATCATACCTTGGGTGATCTCATCGTCAATGATCATAAACTACGTAATCTCACCGTTAATGACCATAAACTACATGATATCGCCATCAATGATCATAACCTTGATCTCACCATCAATGATCATAACCATCTCTCAAAATCCTAAACTATAATCATTGTTAGTTTTTAAAATAGTTGGGAGTTCACCAAATTGTTGTGTCTACAACATGCTTAGTCTATAAAAATTCTAATCTATATTACTGGAAAGTAAAATTTTTGATAACTTCTAAAGAAAAATGGTGTGTATATTTAAAAGACACCACACCGGTGCATCTATAATAGCCAAACATACCAGGGTGTTGCATCAATAACCACAATATGACATGATTAAATAAAACAAATATGCACCATCATAGGCTTATTTCGAAAAATATAATCGGATGCGCTCTGTGGTATACTAACACACTGATCAACACACATGCTCTAAACGGATGCACCGTGATAGGTTTTTTTTTTAAAATATACTCTCGCGCAGTTGTTAAAACCATATGCATTGATCCCGTTATTAATAAAGCACACTGTGACATGGTTAAATAAAAACATTTACACACCATTGTAGGATTATTTTAAAAAATATATGTTGGTACGCTCCATAGTATATTGACGCACCAGGGTGCACCGTTTCTCCAAAGGGAGTACTGTGTTAGGGTTATTTTTTAAAAAGATAGTCAGTTCCCTATGTAACACTAGACACACCAGTGTGTCAGACAATCGACCTCACTGTGATAGGGTAAAATAAAAAAATTATGCACCATTGTAGGATTTTATTCAAAAAAGATATACGTCGGTGCGCTCCATAGTAACCAAATGTACTAGTGCGCACCCATGAACTAAAAGGGCACACCATGTTTGGGTTATTTGTAAAAAATATTATCCAGTGCACTACGTAAATATTGTAGCACCGATGCGTTTAGTCCTCAAGTACACCAAAACATGGTTTAATAAAAAAAATTATCACCCGTAAAATTCATTTTTACCATTTTCAGTGTTGTAGAGTTCAAAAGAACTGGTGCAACGTTTTCCTATCTGAAGCGCATGTCGTCGGTGATTTCCTTGATTTCTCTCCTTCATATTGTTGTTGTCAAATGGTGGGAAATTTTTTTTTTTTTTACTACATGCCAACCATGCCTCCCCGAAATCTTTGTTTCTTTATAACTTAAGTTTTCAGCAGATTAAAATTTAAAATTGAGTTATTTTTTCACTATTAAAAAAAATAAAAAAATTGCACGGTGCATTCAAGACATTCAAATCACACTGTGGTCAGTGCACCCTGTAAATTTACAAGGTGCACTGTTACATAATGTTAAATTCCTTGGCGATGCATAGGTAAACAAGAATGAACTGGCACGTCCATTTATTGGCACACTGTGTAAAATTGTATAGCTATTCAACAGTGGGTCTCAATACCTCTAATGCACCGGTCCATTACAATACATGACATACTACATGGATCAATTATTTTGTTTTGTGCGATGCGTTCGTAAGTATGTGCATCGATGCATTCATCTTTACAAGCACACCGCTATAAAAAAAATTACATTTTGTGTCGTTATGCCCTGTAAATTCTCTGTGTTCACCACTAGTGGTGCGAGCCAAATGACTTGAACACACCACCCAAAAAAATTAGATCAAAAGTTTCAAAGTTTCGTACTTGTCAATTTTAAAAAAATTGTGGGGCAATCTGTCGTCATTACTGAAACACACCAGTGCATTTAAGGAATGTATACACACCTCCTTAACTAATTTTTAAAAAGTTGTTTTACCATCTGTTAGGATTTTAATTTGTTTTTATTTTAAGAGGTGTGTAGGGTAGTCGTAACGCACCGGTGGGGTGGTATGTTAATTTTAAAAAATTGGTGGAGCGATGCGTCTCCATTACTTAAATGCACCAGAGAATATAAGGAATGTATACACACAACCTTAAGTAATTTAAAAAAAATTGTTTTACGATGAGTTAGGATTTTAATTTGTTTTTATTTTAAGTAGTGTGTAGGATAACTGTAACGCACTGGGGCATGGATTTATGTGACCACATTGGTGCGTTAGGGTTATACAATGCACCACATAAAATGATATAATTTTTTTTATACAGTGCGTTAGTTTACACCGGCACACCGTGGGCGGTGTTCACGAGTTATGTACGCACCGCAGGAAGTTCTTGACAATTTTCCAGGCACATCGGTTATGAAATTTACTTATTTTTTGAAGGAATTTATTTTCCCGTATTTATAAATAAATTTCTCATTTAGTAGATTTTTTTTATGTTTTATGTATGAGTGAAGCTGATGTATTTCATATATTCATCATGCATAGATGTGAGTAGAGAGAAGAAACAATAGCAGAAGCAAAGGGTGGACCTGTACAATGTTGTACAGGAATGGGAGGCGAGGCAGAGGGAGAGGGATTTGTACCCTCTCCCTATTACTACAATGACTCACAGTACAAGGAAAATACTCTCTAACAAAGGTTTTTGCAGATGCCCTTATAAAAATATCCCTAAAATCTGTTTATAGTGGATGATACCAGTGGAGGTGAGAGGGCGAAGGTTTTAGCGAATGTTTTTACACATGTGATTTTATAAGTACATAACGCACCAATCCATTTTCTACAATAGGCACATCGGTACCCTCAAAACTAGTGCACCATAGTAGGGTTATTTGCAATAAAGAAAAATATTAGCCAGTGCGCTACAGAAATAAGGACACACTGGGAAATAATGAAGCACCGTAATAGAATTCTTTTAAAAAGATATGGTGCACAACGTAACACCGGAAGCACCGATGTGCTATTAGTAGAGCACATTGTTATATGGTTAAATAAAAAACATTTACACACCGATGAAGCTCCGGGGTGTCTCTTATTATACCGCACCGTGTCATGCTTAAACAAGATTTTTTGCAGTATTGTAGTTTTTCAAAAAAGGTACGACGATGCACTATGTAGTAGTATATGCATCGGTGCACATGCGTGCATAAAAACACATGCACCATTCTAGGGCTATTTAAAAAAAAAAAAAAAAATGATGTGCTCATTAAACATGTATGTCTCGGTGCGGTTGTGCATCAGGCGCACCAGAACAAGGTTTTATTAAAAACAAATAATGACGGTAAAAAATAATTTTTTACCATTTTTAGTGTTGTAGAGCTCAAAAGAATCGGTGCAACCTTTTCCTGTATGAAGCGCCCTTCCATTGGTACGTTCCTTGGTTTTCTTCCTTTCATCTGTTACTCTGTGCGTGAATTTCAAATTTTACCAAACAGTGGGAAAATTTAGTTTTCCTTAGCACGTCACAACCATGCCTCCCCGATGAAAAAATGTCCAGGTAATGTCCTTGTTTCTTCACAACTTAAGTTTTCAACTAATTAAAATTTAAAATTGATTGAAATTTTAATTGTAAAAGAAAAAAAAAAAATTGTGCAATGTATTTGAGGCTCTCGACTCGCATTGCCTACAGTGCTAGTTGTAAATTATAGGGCACACCATGTACCTTGGTACCTTTCTCGGCAATGCGTTAGTAAATATAAACACACCAACGCATTTGTTTAACGATGCACAGAAGAAAATCATATAACTGGTGGGGCGGTGTGTCAAAGTACAGATAATGCACTGGGATGCTAAAGTACATGGCACACCGCCCTTATCAGATATGTTTTTACGCAATGCATTGGTAAATGTGTGCACTGGGGCATTCATGTTTAACAAATGCACTGCTGAGAAATGTAACATTGTGTTGCAGTGCACCCAATAATTCTTTTGGTGGCACCGTATGTGGTGCGATAGTAATGACCAAAATGCACTGTAAAAAGTTTCATAATTGAAAATTTGAAAAAGTTTATGTGATGGTGCATCTACGTTAGTTACACTCTCCGGTGCATGCAGCGAACCTATATGCACTGCTTTTTTTGTTAATTTTTAAATGATTTTTTACATGTCTTAATATTTTAGTTTGATTTTTTCTTTAAGTGATGCGTATAATAAATGTAACACACCACGACATATGTGTTGTAATGTATCTCCCCGGTGCAGTACCATTTTCTAATGCATCACATAACACAATAGAATATTTTTTTTTTTGGTGTATTAGTTTACACTAACGCACTTGTCACGGTGCTCACAATATCTATGTGCGCACCGTCGATGATGCATTACTTTTTTAGGGGCGCACCATTAATGCAATTAACGTTTTTTTTGAAGGAAGTTATTTTTCCATATTTATAGATAAATTTACCATTCAATAGATTTTTTTTATGTTTTATGTATGAGTGAGGCTGATGTATTGCATATGTTAATAATGCATAGACGTGAGTAGAGAGAGAAGCAACAACAATAGGATCAGAGGGTGGACATGTACAATGTTGTACGATAATGAGAGGCGAGGGAGAGGGATTTGTACCCTCTCTCTATTACTATAATGACTCGTTTTCTCTTGAGGGATGTAGGGCTCCTTAAGTACTATGAGGAAGATACATTCCTTAAGGGGCACTCCAAGTTTTTGGTTCATCAAATCCCTCGTGGGATGTCCATCAACAATATTTTTGTGTGGGTCCGGATCAGTGGTACCATCCCATTGAGGCGGATATTTACTTTATCACTAGGCTATACAAAAGAGGGGAGGATTTTCCCCAGTTCCTAGATGTCCGAGTAGGTGTTGGAATTGAGATTCATCTCATGTATTCTTAGTGATATATTGGGGTTGAGGTACTATCCCCAACTTATTTTCAGTTGTTTGGTGGACAGCTATAAATCACCTCTTTCGACAGACAAGGTTAGGTGCCTCTCACTCTTAGTAACTTCCATAACCCATTTTACCAGTGAAATGAAGTGCATCAGATGGTCTGCCATTTTTTGTGGCAGTTTTGTATAGCATTCGACAAATGTTAGGCTATGATATGTGGGAGGTCGAAATTCCTTTTTTCCTCATAGTTGTTTTCCTTATTTTTTGAAAGGTTTCCAGAGATGAGGCTAAATTTTGTTTGTCAGCCTGCTAGGCCGAGGAATCATGTGTGAATCTTCATGTGGGGGGAGATGATTCCCAAGAGGGTCCAAACAGATTTTTCGGCCAGGATTGCATCAGACACACAAGGGCTACTAGGCAATGTGGTGGATCACATTTTCATCCCAGTGATGTGTCCTTACGTGGATTTGTATTGGAGAGGATGTCTGACCATACTCTTCATAATAAATGAGTGTTGGCAGCCAATTCATTTTTTTATTTTGTCCTAATAAAAATCTGCCTACACCCCTTGTCTCATTAACGACAAAGTATCGTCACATTGTGCTTCCAGACATTTGTTTCATTTTTGCGACAATTACAATTTGATTTCAATTCAGTTTTCACAACTGAAAGTGTGAAAACACCTCATTCGTTGCTTAGATTGTCATCGTCTTTGATTGATTTGATGAAAGACACTTGACCATTGGTTTATCACATCGTTGCAAAAGTTTCTTCAAACTATATCCATTCACTTTAATTACGCAACTTGATTTCGTTGATAAAGTATTGAAAATGTTAGGTTATGAGTTATGTTTGATGTCATAAGGGTCATAATTGATTCTGGTTTTATATATGATATAATTCTTATTGTTATGAACTCTTAACTTATCATTTTCATATGTTCATTAGTTGCAATGTTTTTACACTTGGATTATGCTAAAAACACATTGGCAATATCATAAGTTTGGCTTCATATAAAATGGCAATGGTTTGAGTTTTGCAAAAGCGCATTGATCAACCTTTTGGATTTTCGATTTTATGGTTTGAACCCTTGCTCGATACATTGTTTTGTGAGTTCGATATCACATGGAACAAGCAATAGTTTCAAACTATGTATTGACATGATTTAATTAACATTGGTTTGAAACATTGAATTGACACGACAGATCGTTGGATTTCATGTTGATTAAACTTAACACTTGGCGCATGATTATCACATATGGTGTTGGTTCTGGCTCGGATGAATGGCACGTAGATATGATGATTCACCTATTTGCTGGCCGATACGTATGATTATAACAGCACTGTACATGGTCATTAATACAATGCATGGTGGTGTTAATCCCACCACCTTCGCACGCATGCAGTTAATTCTGGTCTCTTCGAGCGATGAAGCTATCAAACCTTATCGTTTTTTTGACTCTGTGCATTGTTTCGTTTAGTTCAAACCCTACCATGTACAGAAGCCATGGCTCCTATTGTAAGGGCCAAGCCCAACAGATGCCAAGCACTGTTGACATTTGATGGTGAGTATAGCGACCTGGAAGAGTTCGGGTGGCTTCCGTTTATAAGGAAGTTCGATGGTTTTAACTTCGCTATGGCTCGGCAATTTGCATTGTCATTCGATGGCTGCCGAGCCAAAGTTGGAGATGTCCAGCTTGAAATCACTGAACAATTCCTCAGCTCAGCAACCAGCCTGCCTGTCAAGGGACAAAAGTGGTCCAAAAGATGCAAGGTTGACGATGTCCCGTGGACATTGTTGTTTCAGTCTCGGACAGTGAACTCATGCAACAAAGGTTTGCCTGCGAAGATGTTGAAACCCCGCTGGTACGATCTCTTGATGATTATCAAGCAATTCGTTACTTGTGAAGGCAGGTACGGGTTCATTTTCTTGTTTCATCTACGTTTATTAATGGTGTTTATGGGTTTCGAACTTAGTATGCCACACTATCTGCACCGAAGTTTGTTCAAAATGGCTAAGAAGTACAAGCGTAGCTAGGCTGACACCAGCCTCTTCCATGTGGGGTTGATTAAAATGATTTTTGTTTATGAATTGGGGTTACGTCGTGATTCTTGGCATGATTTTCTCAACCGTAATGGCTTTGAAGAATCGATTCCTCCACAGGTGGACAAGCCCATGGTGACCGAGAGAAAACTTACCCCTATGCCTTTTAGTGTTTTTCTACCCAAACCTAAACCCGACTCACCTTTGAATTCGCTTATGGCTGTGACTCAACAGACCGAAGTTGTTAAACCTACAACCAAAAAGACTAGAGCGAAGACTGGTGCTAATACTAGAGGCAAGAAAAATGCAAGGTTAATCTCGCGCATGGCGAGGAATAAACCCAAGCCCCCTGCTAAATCAGAACCTATCGTGGTTAGTGAGGAATCTGATTCAGACATTGAACGATTTCTCACCGAAGAGTATCCTTACTCCGAGGGCTTGTGTGGAAAACCTCCCTATGATTTCGTTAAGAACTTACCTCCTTGTCTGCGGGATAACCCTGACTTCCCTAGTATTGAACCACCCCATGAAACCCTCGGGGAATCATCAAAACCCCCTTCTGTTCAAAATGTTGCTCCACCTTGCGATCAGTGTGGGCTGTGGTTAGAGAGATACTACTTGGATGTCCCAAAATTGCAATCCAAAATTCACGATTTAGAAAACCAAGTGGCAAAGCTCACTGGTCAGAATGCAAAGGTGCAACCCAATGATAAGAAGCAACGAACTGCCGGGTCAATCCTGTTCAAAAATGTCGAGTCTGCTACAGCAATTGTCAATTCGAAATTGACATAGTCTCAGCATCTGTGATGGTATAATTTTCACTCATTTATATTGCACTTTCATAAACTCTGTGTATATATTTCACCTTATTTGTTACATAAGCATGCTTCGCTTTGTATAATTTTGGTTTTGATGAATTATTTTTTGTTATAGTTTAAGATCCGATTGGATTTGGTTTGATGAATTATTTTTGTTATAGTTTAAGATCCGATTGGATTTGGTTTTAATTTAATAGATCATCGAATAGATATGATTGTCCAACTTTAGTTCAATGCCCTGTTAAGAAGACAAGCTGTTATATTTTAAAAATAGACTGTTGCTAGTAGTTCAATCTTCAATGGTATGATTTGAATTAGTTATGGGTAAAAATGATTGATGAATCGGTTAGCTATTTTTGTCTTTTAACCAAATCAAATACCTCTCTGTTGATACATAACCAATTGCAACTCATTCGATTCTCATTATTGCTCAAATTGGATTCTGTTCAAGGTTTCGATTTCACTTCTATAATTAACTCAGTAAAGATTCGTATTGATTACTGCCCAATTTATGAATCCTATCGATTTTATCGCGCCTCTGTCTGTTGACTATGTGGTGATCAAACACGAAGGTTTTTGAGTTGATATTCATGGATACAAAAGATGCTATTTCATATCGTGCTTTTAATTGAATGATATCAATCTGCTATAATTGGTCAATGATAATTACGATTATACCTGTGAACTGTTTACGAAGTCTATGGTTGGGTTCTATGGATACAGTTATGCTTGAAATTGTTACAGTTTTCTATATTGGCAAGGGATTGAACGATATGATAATCAATAATGATTGTTTGTATTCCATACAGTTTGGTTTACCATTGATTGCATTTATGAAACAGTCTTGGTAGGATTTGATTCGATTTTATGTTAATTGGAAAAACAGAGTATTATTGCCCTGTCCCGATTGCATTCTTTTGATTTGGTTTAATTTAAGGAATAGTTGAATTATTAGCAATTAGTTTTGGATTTGATTTTATTATATCTAGTCATGTTTGCTGTTTTGACTAGCTACAGAATCAGAAGATTCTGTAGCTAAGTCTGTAAAGTCAATTTTTTATTATTTTCTAATAAAACATCCTTCTAACTTGATTTTTGTGTTCTATTGCAGGCAAATTCGAATTGGCAATAGATATCATGAGCAGTTAGGGGATGATCTACAGATTTTATTTGCACTTTATTTCCTTAGTTTAGGTGATTGTGGGAATATCTCCCAGGATATGTAAACTTATTTGGTATTATCCACAAGGATGTTTTACCTTGTGAGAAACCTATATAAACCTATGGTTTTGTAATAATCGATCATCCTCAGTTGGGGGAGAACAAGGATATATAATTTTGATTCAGACTGGAGCAGAACTGATGTCTTGTCATAGCTTTTGCTTTTCAATATATCAACACTTTGTTCCATGTTTTGTATATCATTTCGTTTATGGTTTAGTATTACTTTGTTATCTAAATCAAATTCAAGTGATATAATCTTATTACTGTCCTCTATATCTTGTTTCTTCCAAATAGATAAAAGACATAACAGTTGTTGATTCATTTTGTGGATGATAGCTTTGTCTTCTTCATAAATCGAATTGTAATATATAAGTTTGCTGCATAATAGGTTTCCCTTTTGCAGGAATATATAATCAGAAAATTGTTATGATTTATTTTATGTCTTGTTTGTCCTGTAACATACTTCAAGAAGCAGTATAGCTGATCGTTTGCGAGAAGCTTAAGGACTAAACGGTGTGAATTTCTTCCTCTAATCAGCTTAGAAGCAATCATACACAGGGTAGACTTGGAGTGTTTCCAGGTCAATTAGTATTTAGTTTACTGTTTTCATTAAGTAGTTTAATATAGATATAATCTTAATTAGATTTATATTAGATCGTTTAATTTCAGTAAATTATATTAGATTGTTTAATTTCAGTTAGTTTACTTTCTTATTCATAAATTATAAAATCAAAAAAGAGTTATTTTCGCTGTCTTGGGACAGCAAGCAAATTAGTTTCGCAGGTTTTATTCAAATCTGTAGATTGTATGCAATGTATATTTGTGAATAAACTGTAATTAACTTGATAATTAGATAGTTGATTTGAGTTATTATAATCATAGTTAGTATCTTGTATATATAATAGTTGGTAGCTCAGAGTTAGNATAGTTAGTAGTTCATAGTTAGATTAGTGCAGTTAGTTTAGTTTGCTTTATTAGTTTCTAGTTTCCTTTACTTTAGTTAGATTCTTTCATTCAGTTATAGTTTAGTTTGTTTTATTTAGTTTAGTTAGATTTCTTAGCTCAGATCATTCCTCTTTGGTTTTCTTAGGAGACCTTAGAGCGGCCAACAGAGCTGTTAAACTCGTCAGGGTGGTTCATTCCAAACGGCTTGGGTTATTAGACAACCCCGGACCGGTTCCACTCTCTTAGTTGACGGACGGTCGATTTCGCCCATCAACAATGAGCCACCAGATGATAGAGGTATTATTATTATTTTTTTAAATTAATATATTTTCATTTTATTATCTTACTTAATTAGAATAAACTTAATTCTAACATGTTCTTTAAGTTGTTTTGTTAATTTGTTTAATGAATTAACTGTGTAATTATTGTTATGTACTATATATATTGTAGATATTGGAAATTTCAATGGGGAAGTTCCTCCTTCCCCAACAAATGAATATGAGGAGATGATGCATGAGGCTACGATGGGTCTGGGTCCTTGGGTGAAGATACCCAGCAGCATGCACTGTAGGCTTGATACCAGATTCAGGTTGGAGTTGGGAGATTGACTCTCTGCACTTTTTACTAAGGTGGGAGTCTGTCCTACCCTGATGAGAGACATCAAGGAATATACTACGTTCTTGAATATTTGGAGGGATATGCCGCATGATTTGATACCTCTTATGCATCATATCACCGGATATTCCAGGATACTATAAGAGAGGAGGGCTCCTGATGATAGGCATAACTCTTCTTCTAGTATGACCCATTCATCCAATACCCCATTGATTGATGAGGGTGGTCATGATCATCCTTCTCCACATCCTCCTCCTCCTCCTCCTTCACCTCACCCAAATCATGAGGAGGAGGCACATATTCCTCATACTTCTATTTCACCTCACCTAGATGAGCATGTCATACCTATTCCTCATTCTCCTCTTTCACCTCACCTAGATGAGCATGATGAACCTAGTCCTCATCCTCCTCTTTCACCTCACCTAGATGAACATGCTAGACCTTTTCCTCATTCTCCTCTTTCACCTTACCTAGATGATTAGGTAGGACCTATTCATCATCCACCATCTTCCACTATAGAACATGCCTCCACTACTATTGTATATACACAAAGTATGCCATCGGTTGGACCAGATATGTTATAGAAGTTATTTGACTTCTCCATGATATATATATATATATATATATATATATGGTGCTTTTTTTTCTATTGATCATGTTGATGATGTACTTAATTTGTATGTTGATTTTGATGTGTATATTGTGAGGTCACGTTAGATTTGGATGTTAAATGTGCTTGATAGATGTGTATGTTAAATGATGCTTGTTAGATGTGTGTGATGATGATGTTAGAAAATTCTTTTCTTTTGTTAGATGTGATCACAATGAAGATGCCTTGTTAAATTATTAGATATGTGTGCTAGCTAATTAATGATGTTTGTATGTGCTAGAGGTATATATAATTAGATGATGTTAGCTAGCGAATATAAATGTGTATTTTAGATATTGTTTATGTTTGTTATAAGATGGTTATTATCATCATGTTTATTTTTTTTTAATTACAAAGTTCAATATGGTTGAAACTATAATTATAAAATTGAAACTATAATTTCATATATAGTTCATTATACATATTCATTCTAACTTTTTTTTTTCAAAAAACAAATTACATATGGATAAATATTATTTTCCATTGTACTAATTACTCTTTTTTAATAGACTCTTCTACACTAAAAAATGTTATTATAAAAATTTTATGATATCCAATGATAAAAATTCTATTGGCTTTACAATTTTAAGGATGCAAATCTTCCTATTGTTATTTTTGTCAGTATTTAATAAGTTGATTGCTATCAAATTTTAAAATATTACTTCATTAATTGTAGTTTTACTCAACATTGAGGGCATAATTTTATAAATATTTTCAAAAACAATAGTAAAAGTATGTAAACTAACAAACACTACTTTAGTTAAAAACCAAATTATCACAAAATTGTGTTATAAATTTAATTTTTTAATTATAAACCATATTTTTTGTTAATCTTACTTTAAGCATACAAAATAAATTAACATAAACTCAGTTTTTGAATCATCATGTTAAAATATACTAAAAAATGTTGTATTATCAAACATGCATATCAACCATATCATTACATCTAATTATATCAACATAAAAAGTAGAATTTCATATCCCATTAAAAGTTCAACTGGACATTTAACATTTTTCAGGATTTCACAATTGGAAATACCTAAAGAAGATGAAACATTTTTAAATATATGCAACTACATATAAATATGTTCAAATAAAAATCGTTCCATGCAATCACAAATAATTTGAAAGAAAAACACATTACGCAAAAAACTGGCTGTTAACCAACTAAAATTGTTCAAAGTTTTGATATAATTAACTTAACATTTCCTTTGTCAGAAGATGAATAAAAAACAATATAATTAGTGTCGTTGGGTATTTCTACCCTACGGACTAATAAGCTAGGGCTCTAAACTTATACGCAGAAAATGACCCTTAAGACTAGCTTTTGACCTTCTACCCAAATCTGATACCTCTTTCTTCACATGCATACAAGAGAAGAATAAACCAACCTTTTTCCGGATGGCTGAAGTCGATCCTCCGTTGAATTTCTTGTCCTTTTGCCGCTGCTGCTCCTTCCACAAAGCTTCCTGCAATCAAACAATACTATGCAT
>SNQJ01S0068361.1:61722-74905 GCA_010110895.2 Picea sitchensis | reverse complement strand
GAGTTTCAGTTAACTGACAAAAAGCCCCGAGTCTCGGCGGAAACTTCCCTGATTTTTTGCATTGTTAGGTACTCGCGGGCTGTTTTAGGCTAGCCCGCGGATACCCGCGTGCAGTCAGAGGACAACAAGCGGATGCCCGTGCCCAGTGAGAAGTTAGGGCGCGGGTTGCTTGTTTTGAGTGGTTTTTTTTGAGGAGTTACTCAGCATGGCTTTGGCTAGGAAGAGGCATGAGTTGGCCTGATGCCAGGTAATCCTGTATGGTGCATTTTAGGGTTATAACAATTAGCAAAATAAAGAATATAACAAAAAGATACAACAACAATATTAAAGATGAAATAAAACATGTGCATATCACTCTTTGTTTTCATCACCCTCATTATTTTCCTCGCTTGGCATGATAACATTGTTGTTCTCAAAAATATGTTTTGGTGTAGGGTCATATCTTAATACAAACCACCAATCCCTATCCAACACATATGGGTAAAAAAAACACTTGTTTGCAGTGTTTTGGGAAAACATAAGGCTCCTTAGCTTCATCCCACATCTTTTTAGAGTTGTAACATATCATCCCACTATCACAATCTTCCTTTATATTATTCTAATCAAAGGTGTCCCACCACTTGCACCTAAAAATAACACATTGGAAAGAAGAGAATTCCACTCGAATGATCTCTTGTATCTTTCTGACATAAACTAACTTCCCATGTATGGTGTTTTGATCGCAGTGGATAGCATGATTAGATTGGTTGAACTCGACTTCCACTGAATAGTCTTGTGTCATGTGTCCATCATCGACATCCTCTATGTGAAAATGATCTTCATATGCCCGCATAGATGGGAAAAATCCACCTATAAAAAAATGAACAAATCACAAGTGTCAATATGCGTCTAATAATCCGACCATTAAAATATAAAATAATATATATGTGCTTACAATTCAAATGTGCATTACGAAGTTAAAAATGATGTACACAAAAAGATTATTATAGAGTTGTTGCAACCAATCCCTATGTTTAGTGCATCCTCTTATTCACATGGGTAACGACCAGATGCACCATATTTTTCTCTGACTTGGTCAACAACCCAACTGTTGGGACATATCATTGGCATATTTTTTTTTAAATGAGAATGATAAGGAATTCTTCTACCATTCAACCATCTAAATTCTTTTCTGTCACTTTCCCATTTCATCCTCTTCTATTCGTACAATGCAACCACAATTGTGTTTCCTCCAAATTGTAAAGAATGAATTTATTGATAGCATCAATTTCAGAATTTTTTGATGTATTCATGAAATCAACCCAACATATAATACATATGAGATCATGAAAATATACATTATGAAGTTTACTGTGAATAGTAACTGTGTAGAAATTTGACAAACGATAAGTCACTTACTATTTATTAGGCACCTTTTTTCCATTCGTTTGGATAAGCTCCCCTTCTCTTTTGTCTTCATCCCTTTCGCCATCCCAAATCATTGAACCTGGTGTGTTTTCAATCTGCTTGATGTACTCACTAGCATAATAGAAATACTCATATGTTATGTACCCCTCTTCCATATACCCCTTGGGTTTTTCCCTTTGACGAACAAATCCTTTCAATTTCTTCATGTACCTCTCTAAAAAAATTATCCAACGACATGAGACCACCCTGACTAATTCAACCTCATCTACTAGGTGAATTAGAAGATGAACCTACAAGTCCATGAAACTCGGAAATAGTTCCTTCTCAAACATACAAACAATATCAACTATCATTTGTTGCCACGTGGAATGTTATCCATATGAATCTCCTTTTATGTGATCCAACATACAAATGCAAAAAAATTATATATATAACGCCTTAGTTCATGGGAAAATTCATGTTTCACACACCCATGTACGAGCAGAGGATAATGACACTTCAAAGTAAACACATAAATAAATAATTATGTTTTATCCCATGGCATAAAAATAAAAATTACAAATAACAAAATCATATTTTTGACATACACCAGACCTTTAGAAGGTTCAAATGGTCACGTTATTTCAACTCTGACAAATGGTCTTGATGCACAATGAAGCAACATCGTAGGGAAGACCCATATAGAGTAGGCACCTTCACACCCAATTTAAATTCCTTTTCCAAAGAAAGATCTTCTTTCTTCAAAATCTATGGGACATCACCTTCTTTGAAAGACCAAGAGGGACCAACCTCTCCTCTACTTTATTGTCTTGGCCAATGTTTCTTTTTAGTTTTTGACGAATGAATATCTCTCCTCACAGCCAATGTGCCACTTTGTTTTCATGACCTTCATAAAGAAGATGAAACATTTTTAAATATATGCAAGAGATCTAGTAAGTGGTAAATCTTAAGATGATCCCAATAGGGGAGCTCATAAAAGATAGATTTCCTTTTCATGCCAATGGGAAATTTCTCAACATAGGTTTCAAATAATTTTGGATCATTGAACATAGTCTCCCCGGTTGAATTGAACATTTTTGTAATATCCTTCTCCTTCTCTCTCATATGCTCTAATCAATTTTGATGGTTTCATTATTGCAGGCCTTTCAGTTCTCTCTTGTTTACCATTGAAAGAGGATGTTTCTCTTCTATATGGGTGTTCTTCTGGGAGGAATACCCTTGAGTAGTCGTAGACTGGATTTCGTAGGTGGTCGGACCACCTAGCCTTCAGAGAATCTACAAAATTTACTTCCATGATAGCCTTTAGTTACAAGACCTATGAAATTATTGTATAAATAACATGTTAGCATTTAAGAATAGAATGTCAATCACACTGAATTAAATATGAAAATAAATATTGTTATGTATATAAACAAATCAATAAACATGTTATTACCATAGCAAACTCCTAATCCTAGATAATCATCTGTGGTGTAAGCACATATGGCATACAACGTAAAACTACTCTCTGTTGCGATGGGTCTTGATACATTGTAACATGTATCCCTTCCGATAATTCATTCAATTCATCTACCAATGGTTGTAGGTAGACATCTATATTCTTCACTTTTCTTCTACCAGGGACTATAAGAGCCATGTAACGACCCTCATCGTTGCGACAACATGTGACGCATAACAAGTGCAATTTTTTTTTTAAAATTAGGCAAGTAACAACAACAACAATAAACAACACAACTTGATGAGGAACATGATTCACACAACCAGACAACATACAACATAATGACCTAACATACTAGCACATTATGAAACTGGATGCAACATGAGAAAATCAATTAGACAAAATAAAAACGAGTACCTGCCCATCCTACCCTGCAAGGTTAGGACCTCCAGGACACATAAGCAATGCTCAAGCCCATGTTCCCATCAATTTTGAACATTTAAGGTCTCAAGGCTGGTGACTGTTCTGAGGAACAAGGAGGTGTCTACATCCTGCTCGACACATGCAATATCACGCCTACTAAGCTAAAATACAACCTCAATCAAACCAAACACAAAAGATTCAACGAATAGTCATAAGAACCTTCCCGACAAGCGAGAGACAATCACAATAAAGTTACAAAAACAAGTACAACCATAAATACAACAACATCCACATCGGGAGATATGACACCCTAAGCTAGGTTTCATATGCACTATTGCTCAACACGCACAATGATCCAAAGTTAAGAAATCATGTCGCCACGGTGCGACGAGCACACAAGAAGCACAAGCACATTCAAATCTAAACCTTTAACAAACACAACCAGTGGGTCAAGGTACCAACTTAAACTATCAGAGTCCTAATACACGAATAACGTTTCCATTGATAGCAACTTATGATGGAATTGAATAACATCTAAAATAATTTGGTTCATTTATAATATCTCATAAATTCTTGGATAAACTCCAATCTAGCTATACCTGAATCACTACTTTATTGAATCACTACTTGAAGATCAAATTACATCCCTAGCACCAAACATAATAAGGTGTATGTCTTGTTGAATCAACTATTTATGTTAAGGATCTCTACTTTGTAAATCTATTCACACCCATAGTATCAACATGGAGAGGTGCATCACTTTGTCAAATCACATTGTTTATGTTAGTTTCTCCCATTGTATCACACACCTATAAATATCTAAATTCCTTGTAAGGATTCTATAGAAAACATTTTTCTTAGAAACAATTTGTAGGCAATAAAATAATAATAACTTATATAAACCTTTTGCAGAAATATTAAAAAGACATCGAAAATTATTGGGAAGGTTGTTGATGCTACAGTTTCAAAATATATATAATTTGATGTGTTAACCTTTATAATAGACCCAGGCCATATTCCAGCTACCAAAATCCCAAAAATAGTCCGAAATTACAAAAGTAACAATTATCTGTGTGATAAGAGTAGAATTCGTTGTGTTATTGTTGCGCTACATATACATATAGTAATAAATCTATGTGTAGTTTTAATTTAAAATTTAGATATAATTATAATCCCGGTGTATTAATAATTAGAATTCAATGGCAATAAAATCTCTGTGTAGTATAACTGCAATTCAAATAGCAATAAAACTTTCTGTGTAGTAATAATTAAAATTCAAATGGCAATAAAAATCTATGTAGTAATAATTGCAATTCAAATGGCAATAAAAATCTATGTAGTAATAATTGCAATTCAATAGCAATTAAATTTTCTGTGTAGTAATAATTGAAATTCAATGCTATTCACTACAAAAAAGGGGAAATCAACATATGGAAAACCACTCACTTCTGGGATGAATTGTTGTGTTGCAACAAATGACTGTTTAAGAGAAAAAGTTAGGTGAAATAAAATCCAAGGACGCGGCCACTTGCCAACCCAGGATTTCAATTTAATTTGTAATAAGACTCTTCACATTCCAAATTGAAAACCTTTAATGTTGAGTTAACAAAAAAAATGATGGCCTTAATTTAATGGCATAAGGCAGAAACTTCCCAAGGGAACCGTCGCTGCCAAAGCTCAAGATAAAAATACTCTTCTCCATTCTGGACCTGCTCAGGACTACGATGACAAGATTTAACAACCAGCCAGTTGATTGTCATCAACAATTACTTCATATTTTCTCTGTTGTAGTCTAACTGGTTGACTCTCACTAGATAGACCTGGGTTCAAGTCCCTACAATGGAATTTGTTTATTTCTAAAGCTTTTTTTTGTAGTAACCAAGATAGTTTTACAGTAGGGCAAACGTTTCTCATTGTTTTTATTCTTGTAGTAAATGATTGGATATTCTTGATGTGTTTTCCGTATCCTTTTCAATATTTTTTTTTATATTTAATATTTTAAATAGAAATTTGAACATATATAGAAATGAGCGTGAGAATTCAGAAAAAATTATTTGTTAATATCAAACCTAAAAAAAAAATCCATAATGCCATTGTTCTTCGTCTGGAAGCCCAGTTACTACACACATCAAAACGATTTGTCATACAGACTTTTCTAACGTAAATTTGCATCCATATCTTCTCCATGGAGAAACAAAATAATGAAACAACACAGTTTTATGAGCATCCTTCCTGTGGTTTTTAGCCAGTTCTTGTGGCTAGTATCCCCATTGGGTTTTAATCATATAAGCCATCTGATAGTGGTTGGGAGATGGGACCTTACTACTACCTCCTATGAGGGATCATCATTCAACTTTGAATGAAATCCAACTGGACTGAAAAGATAAAAACACAAGGCAAAGAGTGGAAGGCATTACAAAAAAATTTACGAATAGATTCCACCTGATGTGCCATAATACAATATGAAAGAAAAATCGCATTCAAGGAATAAATAAAACACATGCAGGGGGTAAAAACGCAAGCAAGGTTTTGAGTCTGGGGATCATTCTGGCCACACAGAAACTAGACTGTAACTCCAGAAATAAAATATACACAGAGATAATAGGAAAAAACTAGCAGGTGCAACCATCCTGTGTTACAAGAATTAATGTAAATATCAACTCAAATTTATGGTACTATGCTTATTGATCAACTCAAGTTAACAATGAATTCAATACTGAGTATAATGTTTATTTTTAACGTTTTATTTTATAGTAATCGTAGTAATCAATATAAGTTTACCAAGAATTCATATAAATGAACATTTTTCATTAAACAATAGGAGAATACTGAAACTAATTCATTTCCACAATTTCAATTCTAAGTCAGAAATAAAATTATTGAATTACATTTCACCATTGTTGTCCAAAATCAATTTCAACCTTCACCATTATAGATATTCATGTACATAACATTTAGACCAAATGTTTCTTTTATTTTTAAACAAAACAATAGCACTTGCTTACATGTAACCGACGACAAATAACTAGAAGTCGCTATCCCGCACTTGCGCTCCACCTGAGTCCTGCTTGTGCTCCGTCCAAGTGTTGCTTGCCAACCGTTGAGACCTCACCGGTACCTCCCAACCAACACTAGGGGTACTCTTCTTCCCCCTGAGCCCCTCGAGCTACAAACGGGCCACGCACATAATGCCAGAGAATGATAGCTTCCCAGATCACCTCGTAAGGTCGAGCTACCACTCGTCACCCGAGCTAGGTATCCCAACTTGCACAAGAGAGTGAAGATAAAATTTCAGCAGCACAACGTTATGCAGGGCAGATGTGATCCATACTCCTCCTGTACCATCCTTTTTATAGAGTTTTCAAGTGATTAGTTTCCCAAACCCTCATTATAATCCTTGTTATTAAATTTAATTAGGACAAACCTCCCCCATACACATGTAACCCGATCCCTAGTTGCACCAGAAAAATAATTTATTAATTAATTAAATTTGCCTATTTCTCTCACCCACCTAAAAGTGTTCCTAAAAACGTTCCTCAGTGTCCCAATATTCCCTTGCAATTCTTAAACGACTTACGCCTTACTTAAATCCTAGTTGAGTTCATAAATATAAAGTTCCAAAGGCTAGATTCCTTACTAAGTTGGACATTCCCCTTTTTCTTTAAGATTCTCTTTCTTTTAAGTTTCCCCCTATTTCTTTTTAACTAAAAATGAAATTTAGCAAGTGTAGACAAAAACAACCATTTACCCTTTTAATAAATTTAATCCTCCATTATAATTTTTACTTTAATAATTAAAGTTTGAATTTGTTACCCCCCCCCCTTTTTTTCATGTCTATTTAGTTTTTCTTTGTCCACATGTTCTACTNATTAGGTTGGGCGACAATTTTTAAGGGAAATTTTTTCTATTAAAATTTACTCATCCCATCATCTATTTTAAGGCCGACCAAGTCCTAAGGGGGCATAGTTTTCTAGGAACTAGGTTTATTAACTTACCACAATTAAAATCACGATGTGCCCTTCAGAACGCACTACGTGCTTCAAGGGTGCCACTTGCCTCTTTCTATTTTATTTGCGCGACATGCCCTCCAAGATGCATTATGTGCTCCAAGGGTTCCACTTGCCTCTTGACTGGATTTTGGTAGACATCAAACCCCTAGAGTCAATACTCCATTAGGTGATCTTGTGGGAGACTAAGGGCCTCTAAGGAATAAGGACCCTTTTTTATTGCGTGCCCCTTAGAATCATCGTGAGAAACTGTCACAGTCTGCCCTCACAACATTGTGGGTCTTCACAAACTAGGTAATCGTTAACCTATAGTTTGAGCCACGATGGGAGTGCTAGTAGGTTGTAGTAGGGATACTTCCACACCTCTCCCTTAATGTCTCTGGTTGTCATGCATGATCCCTTTACTCCAAATGTGAGTCTAGTCGGAAAGCTATCGTCATTCTGCATCCATCAACGAATCATGTCAGCAATAACAATCAACATCATAATATCTGATCATATGTACATATTTCAAATCAAAAACATTCAAACCCTAACAGTCCACTCCCTGACTTGATCCAGAGTCCATAGAGTTTCATCGATGCCTCGACATCCTCAAACATCCAAATTCCTACACACTCAGGAGAACCTAGTCAATAGCACCTTTCGATGTAAATACAACAAAAATAACATATCATCAAATCCACAATATCTCATAATCATAATAAAAACAACCAATTGTATAAAGAACTAGATCAATTGCATGCAAGTGTGCTCAAATAATAAGTCCGCTCAATGCGTTCAAGAGCAGGATGTTACATACACCCCCTCTTGTTTTAAATTTCATCCTGAAGTTTCACAGTATGTAACTGTCGAAATAAATTGTATCACAATATCATAGGTCTAGATATCAAACAAGAATGGAAACTGCTGACGCATATCATATGCATCCTCCCAGGTCGCCGAGTGTGGACTATAGTTGTCCCACTAGACTTTGATTTGATCTATTGTTTGACGTCATAGCTATTGAATGTGATGGTCCATTATGCGTATTGGCTCCATTGCGAGCACGCCCTCATCTAATACCTGCAAGGAACTCATGTAAATAAAATGTGTAGGATCACTAACATAATGTCTTAAAACAGATACATGAAAACAATCGTGCATACACCTCAAGAATCAAGCAAGGCTAGTTGATAGGCCACGGGCCCCATATTTTCCAAAATCTAGAAGGGTCCCACCAACCTAGGAGAGATTTTATCACCCTTCCCAAACTTGATCGAACTCTTATGCAGTTTAGCCCACAAGAAGATTCGATCACCAACTTCATAACAACGGTCGATATGATGCACATCGACATAACTCTTCTGTCAATCCTGCGCTTCCTTGATCCTTTGTATTATTGTTTTCATTTGATCTTCCATTTCTTGGATCGCTTCTGGTCCCACTAGGACCCTATCCTGAAGATGATCCCAACTCAAAGGCGTCCAACATGGTCAACCGTAAAGAAACTAGAAAGACACCATCTTAATGGTGCTTTGATAACTGTTGTTGTATGCAAACTCTACTAGTGGAAAGAACTCTTCCCAAATATTTTGTTTGTCCATAACGTACATACACAACATATCCTCGAAGATTTGGTTTGTTCTTTCGGTCTGCCCGTCTGTCTTTGGGTGATATGCAGTACTAAATTTAACTTGGGTTCCGAAGGCCTCTTGGAAACTAGTCCAAAATCGTCATCTAAACATTGATCGTCTATCAGATATAATCCTCTTAGGAATTCCATGCAACCTCACTCTCTCACTGATGAAAAATATATCTATATTATGTTCCTGATACATCATACACACAGGAAAAAAATGATCACTCTTTGTCAGAGTTTCGACTACCAAGAAAATTGAGTCGTGTCTCCTTGCCGTCAGTGGCAATCCAACAATGAAATGCATCGAAATGACCTCCCATTTCGATTTAGGAATAGTGTGTGGATGTAGTAATCATGTCGGATGTCTATGTTCATCCTTCACTTGCTGAAATTCTAGACATCTCTCCATGTAGTTGAGTATGTCTGCCTTCATTCGTTTCCATAAGAATAAGGGTTTAAGGTCTGCCCTCATCTTTGTGACTCCCAGGTGATCCATGTACACTTCTCTATGAGCCTCGTTTAGGATCAAACTTCTCAACTCATCGTTGGGTGGTATGTAAATTTGAATTTTAAATATCAATACTCCATTGTTGTCCACAATAAATATCTCAAATTTTGGTACCATCATTGTGTTTTGTTCGATAAAATCCTTGACCTCTTTGTACTAGTCATCGTCGACCTGTTTAGTTAGAATCTTTTCACGTAGATTTTTCTAAAGAGGAATCACCAAAAATGTGCATGGTCTCTGACCCAACACATCATCCAATCTGGTCACTAACCCTTTTATGTAAGTAATCTCAAAATCGTACTCACTAAGCAATTCCGACCAACGTCGTTGTCGCGTGTTCAAGTCGCTTTGCGTAAAGATGTGTTGTAGATCATAGTGGTCCATTTTTAGTTCAAATTTCTTTCCAATAAAGTAGTGTCTCCAAACTCTCAAGAAATATACGATGGCTAACAACTCCAAACCGTGTGTCACATAGTTCTCCTCATGCCTTCTCAACTTTCTCGAGATGTAAGCGATCACTCGACTGTCTTGCATCAAGACTCTGCCTAAGCCTTCCTTGGATGTGTCAATGCATACCAGGAATTCCTCGTCCATGTCAGGGCCCTTTAGTATCAGTGTTGTCATCAACAGGTCCTTGAGCCTTCGAAATACCTCCGTGCATTTCTTGGTCCAAACAAACTTCTTGTTCTTCTTTTGCAATTCTGTGATTGGATTTGCTATCTTCGAAAAACCCTCGATGAACCATTGATAGTATCCCACTAAACCCATCGAGCTACGCACTTCTTGGAAATTTTTCGGCGCAGTCCATTCCATAATAGACTCAAACTTTGCTGGATCCACAACGATACCTTCACTGAAGATGACATGCCCTAAGTAGTGAATCTTTGATTGATAAAAAGAGAATTTAGACAACTTCCCATACAATTTGTTCTCTCGTAGATATTGTAGTACCATGCGCAAGTGCTCGTCATTCTCCTTCATCGTCTGAGAGTAAATCAAAATATCATCAATGAATACTTGGAAGAACTTGTCCAAGTATTCGTAGAACACCCCGTTCATCAAACTCATAAACACCCCTGGGGTGTTCTTTAGTCCAAATGGGAAAACAATAAAATCGTAATGTCAAAACCTTGTCTTAAAGGTGGTCTTAGGTATTTCGTCCTCCTTTATACGTAACTAGTGATACCCTGATGTCAAGTCGATCTTTGAAAACACTGTCGCACCCTTCATATGATCAAACAGATCATCAATCCCTGGCAACAGATATTGATTCTTGATCATTGCTTTGTTCAATTGACGATAGTCAATGCAAAGTATCCATGAACCATCCTTATTTCATATGAAGATAACATATGCACCCCATGGTAACACACTTGGACGTATAAGTACTAGGTCCACCAACTCCTTCAGTTGCATTTTCAACTCCTATAACTCTGGGGTCAACATCCGATAAGGAGTTCTTGCTATCGGTTCAGTTCCCAGTTTTAGGTCAATGGTAAATTCCAATCCCCTCTCCAGTCGCAACCTAGGTAACTCCTTAGGGAAGATGTCCGCAAACTCTCGCACCACCAAAAAATTTTCTAGACCTTCTGCTACTCCCTTATGATTTAACGCAAGGATCACATAAATCTTACATCCCTTGTGCATGCTCTTCTGTAGCTGTAAGGAAGATATGAGCCCCAGGGAAACTCCCTGGTTCTGACCTACAATCAATTGTCTCTATCCCTCATCATCAACCAAGCTCAATTGTTTCGTCTTACAGTTCAGTATCACCTCATGAGATTCCAACGAATCCATACCGATCATGATGCCATAATATCCTAAGATTATGACATACAGGTTGGCCCTTGTGACAAACTCTCCCAAGTTAAGGCTACAACCCGCCACCTTCCCTCCAACCTTCTGTTTGGCTCCCGAAGCCATTTCTACAAAGATAAACTTGTCCTGTTTGATTGCCTTTACCTTAATTATTTTTAGCACTGCACTAGAAATAAAATTGTATGTAGCACCCGGATCTATCAAAATACTAAGGGTCTAGTCAATGATGGTATCTGACATCTCAAGCATAGTCGACTAATAATTTGCCTGGTGGTTATTCACCACTGCATGAATCCGATGGGCCTTACCCAAATCTCCCATGGTAGTGGGTTAGGCTGATCCAGATGCTATGGTCCTCTCCAATGGGCAGTCATGCTGGCAATGTGGCTCTCCGCATGTCCAACAATCTTTCTTCGGTCCAGTACTATTGGTACCCAAAGTAGAAGCTGACAGCCCACCGACCTGGAACCCTAGTCTGTTCTACTAAACCACCCTAAACTATTGTTGTTGCAGTCGAAACTGATGTGGTGCTCTATAAGGAGTCCATTGTTGAGGAGATGGTCTCAAAGGTGTAGTTAAATTGGATCCTCTCTTGAAGCCATGATATCTTGGTGACTGTCTAGCTAGTATATGATTCTTTTGTGCACCAGATGACACCTGTCTTGCTGGTCTCACTGGAGTCCTACTCTGACCCCCATTGATAAGTTCCTCCTCTTCTATGAGGGCCTTCTGGATAACATCATGCAAGGTTTGAGGCATCAGAATCCTCATCTTCGCATGAATGTTGACCTTAAGGCCAAACACGAACTTGTTGACCCTAAGATTCTCGATATTCAAGTGCGGAGCATACAGAAGCAGCTCCATAAAATGGGCCTCGTACGACCTCCCTATCTACCAAACATCTTATTGTCATGTGACAAACATATATGGATGTCGCAATGTGACAAAGATTTCCAAACATCGTAATGTGTCGAACATAGTAATTTTTCCATCTACCATGCATAGTAACATCACAATGTGATGAACATATATAGACACCCCAATATGAAAAACTTTTCCAAACATCATAATGTGTCGAACATAGTAACAATGCAATCTACCAAACATAGTAACATCGCAATGCAACAAACATATATAGACATCACATTCTGACGAACATATACACGCGTCACAATGTGATGAACAATTATGAACATCACAATCAGACAAACATAAATTGGCATTGTAATGGGACATATGCAATGTGATAGACATTTCCAAACGTCACAATGAGACAAACACAACCTATTGCCATAGTTTGATGTACACAACCCTGTTGGGTATGCGTTATATTCTTTGCATGTGTGGGTGTGTGGGTGCGTCAGATACGACAACTACGTCTGATTTGTAAATTAATCCTGGATTAAGGGATCAGGGTTTTGGTATCTACAGAATACCTAAAAACATTGTATATATTGTATGGCGAATGGTTAAATTTGACATAATGAAAATAAGAAAGGTTTTCCTGGTTGAGGGTTTCCGATATAAAATCTCTATGTACTCTGTGTATGAGCCATTGATTAATTTTTGTATTGCTTAAGAATCTATATGCATTGCTTTACTTTCAGGTTTAAAACTTACATGTGGTATCAGATCTCATTTTTGGCTTCAGAGGGATGCCTTTGTTGCTGAGGGTTTGGGTCGGTCTTGATAGATCAAGTTTATCTTGGGTCTGTGATAAACCTAAGTTTAGTGGGATATTTTGCAGTGGATATTCGAGTAAAGAAAGAGGAATGGCGAGCTCATCTAGAATTGAGATATAGAAGTTCAACAGTAAAAACTTTGAGCTATGGAAGCTCAAGATGGAGGACCTTTTTGTAGACAAAGAACAATGGATCATTGTGGATCCTGGTACACAACCTACTGGTACACCATCTACAAGCACACAGGCTACTGGTACACAACCTACCAGTACACAAACT